>ML420849.1:0-45385 GCA_005239525.1 Nicotiana knightiana | reverse complement strand
TGTTTTAAAAATTCTTGGCATAACGTGTTAAGGGATTTGCTTAATAAGTTGTGTACATGAGTGTAGATTGATTGCTCGAGGACGAGCAAATGTTTAAGTGTGGGGTATTGATGCGTGGCTAGAATTCATGGTTTAACACGTTATGTGCCTTACATTTTATGTGCGTTAATGATAAAAATACACTTTTTATGTGCATAATGGAGTCTATTTCATGTGTAGGTGAATTGGAGATGGAAGCCGAGCTAAATGGATGCAAATACGTCAAAAATACGCTCAAGAGGCGAAGAGGAGTACACCGGGCTAGAGCCGAGCGTTTAAGGCTTAAGGCCAGGCCTAGCCTGGTGTTATCCAGGTGCCAGAGCCCAAACGCCAGGCCTGGCCAAGCGTTATCCAGGCGCTAGAGCCCAAATGCCTGGCCCCTGATCCGGTCAAATCCGAGTTTTAAAGAGTTTTAAGTGTTTCCCGGTTGGAATAGAAGTCTCCTACACGTTTAGGGTGTATCCCAAACATATAAATAGACCCAAAAACACAACTTCGAAGGAGGAAGCGATTAAAGTGAAGAAAAACCCGTGGATTACTACTCAGCAAAGCAGAAACATTGATTTTTATCTCCTTATTTCATTACTCTGTAATTCAATTATGCAAGTTCTTTTAGAATTGATTCTTATGAATATGAGTAGCTAATTTTCTTAATCTAGGGTTTGGTGGAACCCGTTAGGGGATAAACTTATGGTGATATTAATATAGTTTGGTTGATTGTTCATCTATATTTGTTCAACTATGTTCTTGTTGTAGTTAATTGAATGGCCATCAATTAGTTGTACCTATTTAGTATGTATCTTCTTGAGAGAGAATGCATATTTAGGTAATTGGTTGAACAACACCACTCCTGGAGTATAGACGAAAGTCATAACCGATGGTTTAGAAGTTGTATTAGAAATAACGATACTTCGGGTGCAATCTAAAGTGAACTGTAATGCAATCTAGCTAGCGTAACTTGAGAGAGTGCGTCTAGTAAATTATCATAATTACTTGAGAGAGAATTATGGTAGATAGAGTGTTCGTGATTGATAGAGTTAATTAATCAAATTATATGAAATATCCGAGAAGTAGTTCATCAATGGGGGAAACCATAGCCTTAGACCTTTATCATAATTGTTTACAACACATTGTTAGTAATTGTTAGTTATTATTATTGTCAGTAGAATTAATAAAACATCACTAATTTATATTCAAAAAAAGTATTCAGAGAATTGATTGAGTAAAAGTTGTGTATTCTACAGATTTGATTGATACGTAAATTCCCTGTGGGATCGACTCTGGGCATAATACCCCGGATTATATTTGCAACACCCGCTTAGTCTTTTATAAGACATAGTTGAGCGTGATCAACACTCTTGAATCCTACTATTCTCTCAAAAACCTAAGTTCTCTTTGTTCCCTCTTGTTCTTATTTCTGCACTAAGTGGTTATTATTTTGTCGGCTAAAAGCCAAGGCCAATTATTCTGGAATTTGATTGATATTGAACCTTTACATGCTTTCTTCTCAATGGGTATGCCCTAACCTTTGCCATTCCATTCTCTATTCTTTGTTTGACTAGCTGTTAGGTCCAAACGCACACGCAAGTATACGTGGTCAACAAGTAATATAGGATTGTAACTCCAGATATCGTACCCACCGGGACTTATGATTAACTATCAACAAAATTAAACCCAAACAATTAATCTATTCAAGAGAACACTAAAGTATGAATATTTAACTAAAATTAATCTAGAATAGTAAACTATGAAATTAACAAAATAATTGGCGAGATTAGGCACGAATTCAATAAGAGCCGATATTCTAGAGCTATGGGTTAGCAAACAATCCTATTGATTTTTCCACTTAAATCGTCTAATTAATTTATCTTGTCTATTGATTGACGAGGTTAATATTGCTCGTAGCCTTCTAACCGCAAATCGGCTCCCCTGAAGTGTTAAGATCTTGCTCTACCCAATCTTATATGCAATCTAGAATTCCCTCTCCCGAGTACAATCCTAGATTCGTAGATGGTATTCAATTGGTGATCAAGCAATCAAATAATTAAGCGCAAGATTGAATAAATAAACCAATATGATAAAATAATAAGAACAAATCAAGCTTAAAACTACAACGTTCATGTAGCACCCAAAGCTCTAGAACTAATTAATTATGAAGTTAAAGGAAGAGAAGAGAAGAAAAACTAGGTAGAAGCTTCCTTCAAGCGTGGTGTGTGTTCCTCCACGTGAACCTCCTCGTCCAAATCGTGAATAATCCCCCAAAGTTGTGTTTTTGGGTCTATTTATAAGTTTGGTACAAACCCTAAACGTGTAGGAGACTTCTATTCAAATCGGGAAACACTTAAAACCTTCAAAACTTGGAATTGACCGGACCCAGGACCCAGGCGTTAAGCACAAAACGCCCCATTATAGCCAGGCTAGGCCTGGCTTTATGGCTCTAACACCCCACTATACCCAGGCTAGGCCTGGCTTTATGGGTCTAACGTTTCACTATAGCCAGGGTTGGCCTGGCTTTAAGGCCAAAACGCCCCACTATAGCCGGTGTTGCTCCTTTTCGACTCTTGAGCGTATTTTTGATGTTTATGCACCCATTTAGCTTGGATTCTATCTCCAATTCACCTGCACATGAAATAGACTCCATTATGGACATATAACGTGTATTTTTGTCACAAAAGCACATAAAATGTACGGTACATGATGCTTAAAACTACGGATTCTAGCCACGCATCAACACCCCACACTTATAGTCTTGCTCGTCCTCGAGCAATATCCTTCAACACGTACACATTTCATTAACAAGGAGTATTTTACTTTTCAATAACACACATTACCCCTTAACTATAATCGGAACATACAAAATTTCACATTCTTTCCTTTGTTTAAACATGCCCACGTATAACAATTTAATCAATCACACGAATGAACCTAATTGCAACCACCCAACCTCAAGAGTCGACTTGCAACCACTAAGCCCTCTCAATTCAAGCACCTAGCCAACAAGAAAATTACAATATTACCAATCGTTCATGAGATCATGTGCCCTCACCAACAACAAAAGAGTGAATATAACTAGTCCACACATTCAAATATGCTTTTGAACATTATTTAAGGACATCACACAATTGAACAGATTCCCTCACTCTCACGAATAATTCATATGCATCCAGTGGTCGTACCATAAGCTTGCCCTTAGTGTAGATCTCCACTAATTCAAGTTAGCCAAATCTAGGATCAATTAGGACTTTTAAGGTTGTAATGTAGGCTAAGGGACGGGTAGGACATATTTGGGAATAGTGACAAATCCTCCTAAGGACTTTAATCCACTACCTTCACAAATTAACACATATTCTTCTCAACCAATTCCCTTGCCACAATTCATATTCAACATTGCCATTTTTCAATTAAGCACTTCTATATTCTCACTAGCACAAACTAATAAAATTTGGAGGTGTGTATCTTTTTCTACATATTTTTTTTCTATTATTTTTTTCTTTTTTTTGTTCTTCTTTCCAACACACACTCCATACATGAAGATTCAATGGCTAGTGACTTTTGAATAGTGCACTAACAAGTCTTTACATGGCTCCACTCAAAATTTAATCCCCAATATCTCGCCTTACTTCTTTTAGTGACTAAGTTCCTTAGGAGGAAAAGGTGCCAAAAATCTCAATTTAAGAACAAAATAGGGGTACGGCTTGTAATGTGGGTACCAAAGAAAAGGTCTAAAGTCTCAAAGGGGATACCAATGGAAAATGTAATTCTTATATGACAAGCACATCCATGATCAAGCAATAAAATGCCTACGTCATCTCCTACACTAGCATAACCTACAATTTTGCTTCGATTAACACACAGGGCCAGTTCTAGACTACACAGGATAGCATAGAAAATCACTAAACCTCACACACACATTGCACATGACTCAATCACAACGGTTTTATTCAACTCTCAAGTCAAGCAAGCACACAAAATTGAGAGAATTAAGCAATATTACACTATGTAGCATACAAGTCAAACAACTGAGCTAAGGCGTCAAAAAATAGGCTATTTATTTTTACTCAGGCATCACATGTCAAACCAACTATAAGGGAAAACAAAATGTATGGCATCACCTAATATGCCGGCATCAAACATGTCATGGGGTATTTCTAAGTTACTCAGCTTCTTCCTAAATACTCTAAAAAAAGAATTTAAAGTACCCGGTTCAAGTTACACCCTTGGAAAATAACCGGTGCCCAAAGAAAAACCAAGGGATACTACCTAACTACTCAAAATAAATAAAAAATCTTTTTGGTGTTTTTAAATCGGACTTTATCCCTCAAGAAAATTGTCCAACAGATCCATCGTTGGGAAAAATCCGAGCTTTTTCTAAAAACAATAATTTTATAAAATTACACCTCAGAAAGTAGTTACCCCACCCCACACTTATTTTATGCATAGTCCTCGATGCATGATCACAAAGAGAAAAATTAAAATCAGGGTGAGAAATACTCTCTGAGACCCTCTCGGGCCTAGCTCGGACATGATTCTCAATCTTTAGAGTCGGGATGACCCCACACTTAGGCTCAAACATGCCCCTCAGCTTCAACTTTTGGGTACTCAGACTTCCCCTACTCTGCAAAATAAAAACAACACAAAACTAACACTAAAAATAATGAAAAGATATACAGGATGGGTTACCTCCCAACAAGCGCCTTATTTATAGTCGTGGCATGTCTCTGCTACTTCACCACTTTTCCTTCCACTTTGAGGATATGAATTGCGTCCCTAATTTTTCTTCAATTTTTCTGTCACGTTCATGGGATGGTGGTGCAAAAATGAAGGAACCAAACCGTAGGTATCGCATCTTGCACTTCTTGGCCCTTAGGTGAGGGATGTCATTTTGTCTTCTTGGCATCACAAATTTCAGAATATAAACACTTTGTTCCTCTTCCATTGACTCCTCTATATGCTCGACTGGATCAATTCCCATGTCACCAACCAAACACAATGTTGAAAAGTGTTTAGAATGAGGTCCAATACGCCCCAATTCAAAAACTGTATTATTTTTTACATCCTCTATTTTATACTCTTCATAAACCTTGACATCATTAATAATTTGGTCGAATATTTGGATCTCCTCTTCCACTCCACAAGTTGTCCAGTATACACAAATATTGATGGTAGGGCATCAGACACCTCATCCTTTTTATTCAATTTAGCTTGCAGGTCATGAATATCTGCGCCAAATCGGTCTATCTCTTGCCTGAGCTCAGTTCTTCCTTCTATCAGCTGTTTAGCCATATTTGAAAGACCATAACGAAGAAACTCATGAGATTTTATTAGTTGAGCTTGTTCCTTTAGCCAAGATTGGCTCATTATATATGCTTCTTCAAAATTATCTTTTGGTGGGAACTCGCTCTCTTCGTCGAGTTGAGGTTCTTCTTGGAAATTGGCCATAAGTTCATCCATTCTAGCTTGGTCTATTGATTCACAAGGTTAATATTGCTCGTAGCCTTCTCCCGAAGTACAACTCGCTTATTCAAGCTAACCTAACGCCTATATTCCTATGAAATTAGGATTAACAAGAACGCATTAATAATTCTCGTATAATAACCAAGCAAGGCGATTAGTTATATTCCTATACTAATCGCAAATCGGCTCCCCTGAAGTGTTAAGATCTTGCTCTACCCAATCTTATATGCAATCTAGAATTCCCTCTCCCGAGTTCAATCCTAGTTTCGTAGATAGTATTCAATTGGTGATCAAGCAATCAAATAATTAAGAGCAAGATTGAATGAATAAACCAATATGATAAATAATAAGAACAATTCAAGCTTCAAACTACAACGTTCATGCAGCACCCAAAACTCTAGAACTAATAAACTATGAAGTTAAAGGAAGAGAAGAGAAGAAAAACTAGGTAGAATCCTCCTTCAAGCGTGGTGTGTGTTCCTCCACGTGAATCTCCTCATCTAAATCGTGAATAATCCCCCATCATTGTGTTTTTGGGTCTATTTATAAGTTTGGGACAAACCCTTAACGTGTAGGAGACTTTTATTCAAATCGGAAAACACTTAAAACCTTCAAAACTCGGAATTGACCGGACCGGGGACCCAGGCGTTAAGCCCCAAATGACCCATTATAGCCAGGCTGGGCCTGGATTTATGGGTCTAACGCCCCACTATAGCTAGGCTAGGCCTGGCTTTATGGGTCTAACGCCCCACTATAGCCAGGGTTGGCCTGGCTTTAAGGCCAAAACGTCCCACTATAGCCCGGGTTGCTCCTTTTTGACTCTTGAGCGTAGTTTTGACGTTTATGCACCCATTTAGCTCGTCTTCCATCTCCAATTCACCTACACATGAAATAGACTCCATTATGCCCATATAACGTGTATTTTTATCACAAAACCACGTAAAATGTACGGTACATGATGCTTAAAACTATGGATTCTAGCCACGCATCACTAGCCTGTTTTAATTCCTAGCATGATTATGTTCTTTCTATGACAATTTGATGATACTGTTAACTTAAGGCTAAGTTATTTCAAATAGCATGAATCCTCTCCTAAGATTAAGGTTTAGTCTGCTTTCTTGCAAGATACTATAAGAATGTGATCACTTGTGTGTTAATTAACTCATATGTCCTGTCTGTTTAATTCAAATGTTTTGCCTAATTGCTTCTGTGTTTTAGCCACGGCTATTTTAATTACTAGCATGGATACTGCCTAATCACATGCCAATCTGTTTGAATGTGTTGAACATGAATTCTATTTGTTCTTGGTGCAGTTCTGTTTGCAATCCTGTGATCTAAATTTGTTTTCTTCTGAAAATTAAGCTATTTCTCTAACGTGTCCACTTCCTTTACCCTTTATACAATAGTTTTCCAAACTCCTACTCTTAGTTATTTAGGTTCCTACCACCCCAATGTGAGCACTGCCTAGGGTCCTTGAGACTCCTTTTAACTCTAAACCATTGGAGCTGGTTTTCCAATCTTTTATGAGTTACATTCTGAAAGTGATTCTGGTGGGAGCATTTCTCTGGGTCCCTGAGGCCCTTGGGAACTTTGACACACTGGAAGCCTGACTTTTAATGTTCCATGGCTCCAAAATTTCTATATTGGAAGGCCTGGTGTTGATACCCAATTTTTCCCTATATTATTTCTGAAATGCATATATACTTTCAAAACAATGCATGAGCACCAATTAATGTTTTTCTATAATTTTCAGTAATTTTTAAAAAGAATTTTTAATTAATATATTCCATTATTTTATTAAATAATTACTAATTGCATCACAAACGAGTTTATAATAATTTTATTGCTTAATTTTATCATTTATATTTATATTAAGCATTAATTATTCTATGCATAATTATATTTACATCTGTAGGTTATAATTGCAATAACTTTACAATAATAGCTAATGTATAAATAATTTCTTGATTTTACACAAAAATGACCTTTTATATTTTTACAATATTAAGTAATTATTTTAAATCATTTTCATGCATTAATATACTTTTTTATATTAATTCTGGCTAAATCAGTTCAGATCTCTTTAGATCTTAAGTGTTTTGAGTTTGTTTAGTATTTTCACTTTTCCTAAAGCTAGGGTTTTGATTCCTACTAAGGGTCTCTACAACATGTTTTAAAGCAACTATGGTCTTCCTCTTTAACATTAAAACTGATTTCCTTGCTTGGGTTTCATCTCTGTGCTTCGATATGCTTAGGGTTCTCAATTACTCGGCTATTTATTTCACTGTTCTCACTCGTTCACTTTAGCTCTGTAAATTTAAGTGGATAATTGATTTATGTACCTAATAAGGGTTTGAATTGATGTTTTCTTTTAAAACTGATATCTCTTTGAACGATTTTTACCTGTTCTTTCCCTATATGTGAGTCATAATTGGGGTTACTTTCCTTAATTATATTACATGCCTGATTCGAGGCCTTGATTATTATGACCAACCTACGAATGATTTGTGTACTTATTGCTTACCTTATTAAACCTCAATCCTCGCTGCTAATTGATTCTCCTTAATTTAAGTAATATTTCAAGGATTCTGTTCTATAAATTGATTGGTGTTTAACCCTAGTTGATCGATTAACTGATATTTTCATACCTTATTTGTGTGACCTTGATTTTCCTACATTATTTGGCTTACTCTACTGTATGTTATAAAACCTTTCATTGTTCTGATTTTCAAACACACGCTGAGACACAAGCTCAATCGTACAGATTTATACTCACACAATCTCACAATTTCTTCACTTCACAACATAAAAAGCTCTATGTTTTTCCACAAAGAACACTCTTTGTGATGCTATTCTGATTTCTGCACTGTTTAGCCGGCTCGAAGCCAAGGCTAAACTCTTTGGAACAAAATTGTCATTACATTCGTGTTTACACTCATCCTAACTGGTATGCCTTAACTCCTATTATTCTTTCTATTCTATATATTTATGTGATTAGTTTATTTCAAACCTCAACATGTTTCTGTTTGATACATGATTCTTGTCTGTTTCTTTCTCAACTGCTATATCTAAGTTCTTGTTATCTTGTTCTATTATGCATGTTTATTTCAACCTTAGCATGCTTCTGCCTGGTCTATGAAGCATGTTTACCTCTCTCTGGAACTAGTATGCTCTAGTTCCTACTACCATATCATGTTCTATGTGTTTGTTTGGTTAGTTATTTCAAATTTCAGCATGTGTTTCTATTTAATACATGCCTATATGATTTCACTTAGTGAAAAAGCTAATTAGGTTATCTCTAATAATGTCAAACTTTGTATAATAAGTTGTATGTTCCCTACTCTGCAAGCATATGTAGCCAATTCTGTCTATTAATTTAAGTGTCCTTGTTCTTTGTGAATCACTTTAAATAATGGTATGGGTATTTAGTGTGAATAAGTACTAATCGGTTTAGACTATATGCTCTTTTGTTCCTTGGCCCAACTCTATTTGCAACCATGTAGTCTGAACCTATTTGCTTCTAAAAATTAATTTTTTTTCCGAACTATCTCTTTTACCCCCTATGTACTGGTTTTCAAACTTCCATTCTTAGCTATCTAGGTTCCTACCACTCCCCAATGTGAGCACTGCCTAGGGTCCTTGAGGCTCCTCCGAACTCTGACATATTGGGGCTGGTCTTCCAATCNTATCTAGGCTCCTACCACTCCCTAATGTGAGCACTGCCTAGGGTCCTTGAGGCTCCTCCGAACTCTGACATATTGGGGCTGGTCTTCCAATCTTTTACAAACTTCTGTTATTCTGAATAAGGTTATGGTGTGAGCATTTCTCGGGGTCCTGAGGCCTTTGGGAACTTTGACACATCAGAAGCCCAATTTGTGTATCATGAGCAGACCACATATATCCTTCAGACTAACTTGCTTGAAGGCCTGGTTTCCAGGGTAATATTGGGCCTGCTAAGGCTCCTATAGTGTAATGGATAATATTATGTAATTCATTCATATTGGGTTGTAATAATGTATTAATCTCTGTAATAATAGATTTGGGGTTATTAGTAAAAGCCGGGGGTTTTATATATCTTTGTTCAAAACTCGGGTAGAAATCATGTCCATAGGGTTACTGTGTTGATTGTGTGTTGCTAATCGTTAGAAATTCTGCCTATAAGATGTTTTCTTGACTGTTTGTGATCATACATATTAGTGACACTATCTATAGGTCTTTTGGTAATTCTTCATTAGAATCCATGTTCTTAGGATCTACACATATTTCCAACCTCAACGTGCATTAGTGGTCATGTATGTAGGATCCTATTTGTTTGAGCTATTAAACTTTCCTGGCAATTTTCTTTAAAAATTCTACCCAATGTGATTAATAGGTATAATGCCTATAGGAAATAACAAATCAGTTTCAATTTAGATATCATTCCTATAGGAAATAAAAAATCAATTTCAACTTAGATACCATGCCTACAGGAATAAAAGGAATCAGTTTCAAAACCTAGAAATCATGTCTATAGGATTTAAACTAATAGATATCATGCCTATAGGGTAAATCAGTTGTAAGTTTAGCAATCATGCTTTAATGAACTTCAAAACTTAGAAAGTATGCCTATAGGAGTTAACTACTTTTGCAAAATTAGAAAGCATGCCTATAGGATCTAAATCAGATAAAAACCTGTCTGTTAAAATTAGTAACTCGTTTATGAACAATGTTATAGGTCTATAATTAACAATTGTAGATACCATGCCTATAGGATTTTGTTCTTGTTATAATTTAGGCAAACCTGTAGGTTTATTAAGAATTATGGGCCTAAAACTGTGATCTCTTGCTGCTTCTAATTTGCCCAGATTCAGAACTTAATCAAAATTAGTAGGCAAATTGATAGGTCACGAGGCTCGCCTTAAAAATATTGCTTCTCTACATTCTATTTCTGCTCATCTAGATATCCTGCCTATAGGATCCTAAATTAATGAAATTTGCTGATTGAACTGCGTGCATTTGTTGACTATTTGTGGAGGTTGACATGAGCCTTTAGTTATTTTTCAGTGACAGTCCTATTTGAATTTTGTTTGTCGCTTAGATTTTTCTTATTTTAAGCAACCTAGGTCAGTATAGAACCACTTTAAACAGAGGTCTTAAACACCTCCAGGACCATAGGAAAGGGACGGGTAGTGCACGCATAAGGCACGAGTTAGAAGCTATTAGAACACTTAAGTAACAACTGAAAGTTAGTAATTGGGTAGCAAAGGAGATGATGATTTGTGCGCTAATACTATGTGTAGCACCCCAACCTGGTGAAAGTTACCAAGTATTGCATGAAAATGATCCTATAGGCTAAAAAACTTAGGACCCTTTTTATTCCTGTTTTAAAATAATAGTTGGCTAAATTGCGTTACTTTCGCAAAGATTAATTTTCTTGATTAAGTTCGATCGGGACCCACTGTTGTGGACCTTGAGGAGTGTCTAACACCTTCCCCTCAAGGTAATTTCGATCCCTTACCCGATCTCTGGTGATGCAAACAAATATCATGCGTTAATTACTTTAGGTGCCCTAAGTAACCTTAATCCGTTAGGTGGCGACTCTTCAAATCATATATCGCATCCCAAAAGGAAGGGAGTTTTTTCAGAAATGTCGAAACTCGATTTCGCGAGAAAAACGGGGCGCGACAGCATGGCGGCTCTGTTGGGGATAACACTTAGGCTCCTACCATATTGAACCTGATTTTTATTGTGAATTGTTCTTTAAGCATGCTTTATTCTGTTAATACATACACACCCTTTCCCTTTCCAACATTACGTGAATTTATTTGCCTATTATTTTAAGCATTTACGATTTCTCTTTCTTGTTTTATTACTCTTTATTATTGGAAATTGACTTGTCTCTTTGTTTTCTTTCTTTTTTGAACTCATTTTAGATTATTAAATACCATATTAATTATTTTTTTTAACGTGCAAATACGTGACAACATGCTATTTTCTGTTGCATTACTCATGTTCATCAAGCACGATCTGTGCATTAATTTGGAGAAATAAATGACAATATGCTAATCCCTGATGTATAAGTAGTCGAATGTGGAAGGGGAAAGGTTCTAACCATATTTGTTTTGCAGAAAATGAGGCACGAAGTCACCAGGTTTTGCATGGTCCAAAGAATACCACCAATGTTGCTGGATTGGTAGGAGAACCTTTTCCCAAGAGATAAAGACCATGTGAAAAGGGTCCTCGGAAACTTACCCTCTTTATTGGACAGCCAACGAAACAATATATTGATCGAAGCGGCCATTATGTTCTGGGACAGAGAAAAGCCCGTGTTCCATTTTGGGAACATAGAAATGACCCGTCTCTTGGAGGATATAGGGGGTTCGCTGGATTACCTTGGGATAGTTCAGTTTTATTGTTGCCGGAAAATTGTTCCGCTAGGGTTTTTTTGAAAATGATGGCTTTGAAAAGGAACGACGATTTGGAGTGCCTGAAGGAGTCCTACATACCATTTGACTACCTCTATGAAGGATATGGTCATAGATAATCCTATCGCATCTTCCGTGATGAATTCTCTATCACTACCTTGGGTTGTATTCACCGCAGGGTTTTTGTGTTCATCGTCCGCTTCCTAGGTATGATACTATTTCCATGCAAATGAGACAGGATTCATGCCAAAATCTCCATGGTAACTAAAGCTCTAATGGAAGGAATAGAGGGGAAAACATTTACTATCGTCCCTATGATTATAACAGACATATATCGGGCCTTAGATTGCTGTCAGAAGAGTTTCAAACACTTCGAGGGTTTTAATATGCTGCTATAGGTTTGGTTGCTAGAATATCTCCAGAGAGGTCGATACTATAAAGAGTTTCCACGAAGGCCGTGGAATGATCACATAGCCTTTCACCACCCTAAAAAAATGACCTTCATCCAGACAGGTTTGCTCAATCGGATAATGCTACATAATAGGCGCAAGTTTTCGACAATTTCACTGAGGACCAAGTTCAATGGATGTTCGAATGGTTCCCTACCAGTGAGTTCATCATCAGATCTACAGACGCTCCGCACTTGGTGTTGATTGGGTTAATGGGCATATATCCTTATGTTCCCATCAAGGTTATGAGACAGGCAGGCCGGAAGCAAGTCTTACCGCGAGTTTCTAAAATGAGTCATTACATGGAAGACTTTCAGGATGACGACATCCCATACAAGTGTGAAGCTCAGCATATGTGGAACCTAAAGATTATTGTAGAAAGGGACAGCATCGAGAAAGACAGGTATCACGCAGGGCATGTACGCTTTTACCTATCATGGTTGGAAGACAGCATGGCAGGGATAGTTGATCCGGGAATCGGTCGGGGAAATAGGGTCATAGACGAAGTTACTGAAGCCCAAGTGAAATACAATAAACTGCTCAAAAGAGTTCATGAGTTCGAGGACGAGCATCTGAAACAATACACCGATATGGAACTGACCAATGAAAGGAGGGAAATGGCTATCAAGGCTGGAATATCTGGAGCATGGTTTGATGGAGCTGGAGGGGAAGACGAGTAAGAGGGTCGCCGACAGTCAGAATGCTGAGGGAAGCGAAGGAGGACATCTAGCAAGGGTATACCTGTTGTTGGGCATGCACGATCTGGGGAACCTGATCGATGGAGCAGAGAAGATCAAGCCTGGGGAAGGTCCTTCTAGGACCAAGTAGATTAGGTTTATCTTCTTTTTCAAATGTAATAAGGTCAAGTTCCATTAATGACTTATTTTTTTTATTCTCGTTTCAGATTCATCTACTTTTACAATAATGAAATGAGGCAATTATTGGCACTGAAGTTATCCAAATCAACTTGTCGCTAGGACTACCTTGGCATAACGAGTCTCCTAAATTAGGACGCGAGTTTACTTTACCGCACTATGTTTTTAGATATTGAAAATACTCTTTTTGGAACCTTTACTGACTTGGTTACTTTTTGTTTTCCTTTCCTTTTTGATTATTCTCATTCCCCAAGGTTGGTTCGCGCATACTGGCCTCATCAGCTTGTCATACCAGATCCAGAGGCCATCCACCTTATCCTCCTCCAAGTGTACCGAAAGGGAAAAGGAAAGATAAAATGGATGATATGAACGACATTAGAAAAGGCAACACTACACATGTTGAGAATGTGGAAACTTCCGATGTTCGGGGCACTCAAGCCCCAAATGATTTGGTTTTCTGGCTTGAGCAGAAGATACTGGAACTATCGGGTGAGCTTGAGCAGGTCCGTAACTTGGAAAATCTCTCCCTCATATTGATTGTCCCAGACACCCAGAACCCTGCACCACCTCAGAACACACCCAACAAACGCCAGCAGAATCCTCCCGCATCTCACTAGTGTACAACCCCTCCTCAAAATCAGCATCTCCCTACTCAATATCCACAAACCACCTATGACACTCCTCAGAACACACCGCAATCTATCCCCGAACCCCAGAACTCCACAAATGATCACCACTACACCCAAAATCCTGGCATTCACCAGAACAACCCTATATACGTAAAAACCTTGCCTCACTCCACTCAACCAATCTCTTATACACAAGAATCCGCCGAGAAGTACCTGCTCATCAAGAATATGGATGAGGAGATCAGGAAACTAATGAGCCGAGTTTTGGGTGTTGAAGGAGGCAAATGGATTAAAGGTCTGAATTACGAGGATTTGTGCATACAGCCGATTGTGGAACTGCCGGAGGGTTACAAACCTCCCAAGTTCGAAATGTTTGATTGAACGGGCGACCCCAATGTTCATTTGAGAACTTACTGTGACAAGCTCGTGGGGACTAGAAAAGATGAAAGGATACGCATGAAGCTATTTATGAGAAGCCTTACTGGAGATGCATTGTCTTGGTACATAAGCCAGAATCCCAAGAAATGGGATAATTGGGTAAGCATGGAGTCATATTTCATGGATAGGTTCAGATTCAACATAGAGAATGCACCGGATGTTTTCTATATCCAGAACCTCAAGAAAAAGTTAACTGAGACTTTCTGAGAGTATGCTACTCGGTGGAGGTCAAAAGCAGCGAAGTTCAGGCCGGCATTAGATGAGGAACAAATGAACAAGTTCTTTTTAAGGGCACAGGATCTATAATATTACTAAAGGCTAATGGTTATTGAAAATCATAAGTTCCATGGTATCATCAACCTCGAAGAAATGATCGAGGAAGGTATTAAAAGTGGAATGGTGACGAATTTTGAGGCACTGAAGTCCATGAACAAAGCATTACAATCAAGCGGCATATCGAAAAATAAAGATGTGGGAACACTAATGGTTGCCCAAGGCCCTGAAACTCCATTTGTATACCAAACCATCCGATTATCAATAACCTCCAACTCGTCCAAACTACCAAAAACCAAGGCCTAATTTTGACCGGAAACCACCCAGACAGTACACCGCCATTGTTGAACCTATCAACCAGTTGTACGAAAGGTTGAAAGTCGTTGGATATGTGACCCCTATTCCCACTGTGGCAATAGAGAATTCATCTCAATGGGTCAATCTAAACAAGACCTAGGCATATCATTCTGGCATAAAGGAACACACTATTGACGAGTGTCGCACCTTGAAAGACAAGATCCAAACACTGATTGATAATAAGATGATACAGGCGAAGGAAGTTTCACACAATGCCCGCAACAATCCTCTCCTAGATCACAGGGTTGAGGGGTTAATGTGATATAAACTGGTGAAGAGTAGGATCCCAAGGGATCAATCAGGCTTATTGGAGAAGGTGATAATCCTATGAAACATGCAGTCACACTCAATCCCATTGTGGTGCAGTTACAGCGGCCAGCTAAACCCGAGGTCGCCACATCGGTTCCTTTAGAAGTGGAAGTAACACCACCTGCAACAACACTCATTCCATTTGAAGGGGAGGTGGCCACACCTTTCACTGTAACGATGGCATCGACACCACCCTTCAGTTCCACTGTTGTACCTTGGGATTTTGTGGTCGAGGCTAGAAGAAAGGAAAAGTCAAAGATGGAAGAATCCGGCATTGCACAAGGAATGACTAGAACGTGAAGGGTTTATACACTTGAACATTTAGGAGAAACCTATAAGCAAGCTTCTTACAAACCGCCTGTCCTTGAGACCGGTCCAGATGACCTCTGAAGGAAGGTACATGCAAGGGAGTAATCTGTTGTTGATCATATGAATAAGACTCCCGCCCAGATATCCATCATGTCATTAGTGCAAAATTCTGAAGCACACAGGAGTTCTCTGATGAAGGTGTTGAATGAAGCATATGTGCCAAACATCATCACTAATGGAGAAATGGCCAATATGGTGCGGCAGGTGCTAGAAAGCCACAAGATCACTTTCCATGAGGACGAGCTTCCACCTAAAGGGTTAAGTCACAACAGCGCACTGTACATCATAGTGCAATGTGAAGATAAGTTCATCACCCTAGTTTTGATTAATGGGGGATCCAGCCTCAACATTTTCCCATTGACAACACTAAAGAGGTTGGTCAAGGGTTTACATGAGATACGAGCAGGGACTATGAATGTTAAAGTGTTCGATGGGTCTCAAAGGGCCACGATCGGAGAAACTAACTTATCCTTGAAAATGGGTCCTACCTGGTTCAATGTTGAATTCCAGGTGCTAGACATATCCGCCTCCTACAATCTATTGTTAGTACAACCTTGGATACACGCCGCTGGAGCTGTCACATCCACTTTGCACCAGTCGGTAAAATTTGAACGGAACCACCAAGAAGTGATCATCCATGGAGATGGGAGCAACCCCATTTACACCTGTTAGATTGTTCCGGTGGTTGAAAACAGAAGGAAGTTAGGTGGAGAAACCGACCATCACATCGAGCGTGTTAACACGATTGAAAAGGATAAATGGTGGAGTAGAAAAATAGAGAGTATACTGGCATGGGAAGGGTATGAACCTTGTAAGGGGCTTGGTAAAAAACTTCAAAGGTATCTCAAAATCGGTACAGCTGAAGCGCCATGGCACAACCTTCGGGCTCATATATCAGTATACCTGGAAGGAATATCAGAATTGGTCGCCACCATGGCATGGTCTATAGTACCTTCTTGAGAAACCCGTGCCACACTTGAGTCAGACCTTCCATCAGGCTGATATCATATGGGGCTCAGAGGAAGAAGAAGCATTGGCAGCATTGAGGAATTTGTTCTTGGAAGATTATGATATGGATTGTTGTGCGATCGTCAAGGAGGAGGAGGAGGAGGAGGGAGGCCCTGCAATCCAAGATGTGGAGAGAGGAGAATTCCTCATGAACTGCAATGTTAGACCAACAAGGGCCCGACGAGTCCCGGGGTAGCAAGGCTGAATAGTATTGTTTACTTTTCTAAAAAAAATGATTTCACTTTTGATTTTTTTATTTTTTCTTATATAATATTTTTTCAATGTTCCAAAAAGGTTATTTGAGTTGTCGAAAATCATTTTGTTTGACATTTTAAATGGTTTGATGTTTTATTATTACTATTTTTCTTTCATATATTTATCCCTATAGCATTACTATTTCTTATCTTGATGAACGGACGACTGTGACATGTAATGAGACAACGCAGCAAAAGGACAATGATTTAGAAGAAATAGAAGAAGAGGATGTAATACCTGAATAGATTGTCAGAGAAGTGGATAATTTTGAGAACAAAACCAAGTCCAACCTGGACCAGATCGAGATATTCAATTTAAGAGATTCCGAAACTATCAAGATCCATTTGTCACCATCAGAGAAAGAGGAATACACTCGATTCCTGAAAGAATATGAGGATATATTTGCTTGTCATACGACTATATGACAGGGTTGAGCACATCCATAGTGGCTCACAAGTTACCTACAAATCCAATGTGTCCTCCAGTGAAGAAAAAACTCAGAAAGTTCAAGCCATACATGAGCTTGAAAATCAAGGAAGAAGTCACTAAGCAGATCAAAGACAAGGTCCTCAGAGTAGTTGAGTACCCGACTTGGTTGGCCAGTATTGTACCGGTTCCAAAGAAAGATGGGAAAGTCAAAGTCTATGTTGATTATAGGGATCTAAACAGAGCGAGTCCCAAGGATGATTTCCCACTACCAAACATACACAGTTTGATTGAAAATTGCACCAAGCATGAACTCCAGTCCTTTGTAAATTGCTTCGCCAGTCACCATCAGATTTGGATGGACCAAGAAGACAAAGAGAAAACAACCTTCATTACACCATGGGGAGTCTACTGCTACAAAATGATGTCGTTCGGTCTGAAGAATGTTGGGGCCACCTACATGAGGGACATGAAAACCATTTTCAATGACATGGTACATAAATAAATAGAGGTATATATGGACAAAGTCATCATCAAATCCAAGAGGGCTGCAGGTCACATAGCATATTTGAGGAAATTGTTTGACCAACTATGGAAGTACAATATAAAGTTAAATCCCGCAAAGTGTACATTCGGAGTTCTAGCCGGAAAATTGCTAGGATTCATCGCCAGTCGCCAAGGAATAGATTTAGACCCGTCAAAGGTTAATGCTATCCAGGAATTACCACCACCAAAAACCAAGAAGGATGCAATGAGTTTCTTGGGACGTCTCAACTACATCAGTCGTTTCATAGCACGGTCCATAGTAATATGTGAGGCGATTTTCAAAATGCTGAAGAAGGATGCCGCAACCAGTTGAAATGAGGATTGTCAAAAGGCTTTTGACAAAATCAAGGAATACTTGTCCACGCCACCAGTCTTAGTCCCGCCAGAGCTTGGTAAACAACTACTACTCTACCTTGCAGTGTTAGAAGGAGCCTTCGATTGTGTTCTGGGACAATATGACAAAACGGGAAGAAAAGAGCAGTCCATATACTAGTTAAGCAAGAAGTTCAATCCTTACGAAGCATGGTATAATTTGCTGGAATGCACATGTTGTGCTTTGACCTGGGTAGCCCAGAAACTGAGGCACTACTTTTGTGTTTATACTACATATCTCAAATCATGGATGGATCCCCTGAAGTACATCATTCAGAAACCCATGTCTACCGGGAAGTTGGTCAAATGGAAAATCTTGCTGAGTCAGTTTGATATTATCTATGTAACTCAGAAAGCAGTCAAGGGACAAGAATTAGCAGATCATCTTGCAGAAAATCCTGTAGGAAGAGAATACGAACTCCTAAAAACATATTTTCCTGATGAGGAGGTATCATTCGTAGGAGAAGATATAGCTGAAGCCTATGACGTTGGAGGATGTTTTTCGACGGAGCATAAAATTTTAAAAAAGTGGGTATCGAAGCCGTCTTGGTATCAGAAACTGGTCAGCATTATCCGATGTCTACAAAACTCAGATTCCCATGCACCAACAACATGGCGGAATATGAAGCTTGAATATTAGGGCTTAGCCTTGGTGTTGATATGAATGCTCTAGAACTGCTGGTAATCAGCGATTCAGATCTGCATCTGCACCAGGTACACGGAGAGTGGGCTACCAAGAATTCCATAATACTACCGTATATGCATCATGTACAAGAAATGAAGAAGAGGTTCACAAAGATAGAATTCTGGCATGTCCCCAGAATTCAGAACGAGTTTGTCGATGCATTGGCCACCCTGTCATCAATGATACAACATCCAGACAAGAACTTCATTGATCCCATTCCAGTAAAGATCCATAACAACCCTGCGTACTATGCCCATGTTGAAGAAGAAACAGATGAAAAACCCTTGTTGCACGACATCAAAGAGTATTTGGTAAAAGGAGAATACCCGGAGCATACAAACCATATTCAGAAATGCACACTTCAAAGGTTGTCCAGTCACTTCTTCCAAAGCGGATGAACTCTATACAGAAGAACTCTTGATCTGGGACTGTTAAGGCGTATTGATGCAAAAGAGGCTTCTAAATTGCTCGAGGAGATACATGCCAGAACCTGCGGCCCACATATAAATAGTTTTATCTTGGCCAAGAAGATACGCAGGGCAGGCTACTTTTGGACAAGAATTCCACAGTATACAGGCCTCAAATGAATGGAATCGTGGAAGCTGCCAACAAAAACATCAAGAAAATACTAAGGAAAATTGTATAGAATCACAAACAATGGCACGAGAAACTACCATTCGTCTTGGCGACAATTTCTAAACTGTATACTACTATGTCTTTTGAAAATTTATGCACGTATACTTTTGAAAAAGGAAACTTTGCTTCAGCAAATGCTACCCTACTAGTTTGAACAGGATCTTCCGACAGAGCGGAGAAAATCGGACAAGCAAATGCACGAACCAACCTCCCTCGCAAAACTCACAAATTCTTCTTTAGATGCAGGACTATATCACCATGACAAACACCGTCGCAACGACGCAATCGCTATGCATAAAACACATTGTAAGCTAAGAATACTACACTCTTACTCTTCTATTTGTATAGGACTATCGCGCCCCCCTATTTCCCCCCCTTTCGGATCGGTCAGGGTATGCAACATTATTGGGACAACTCGTTTCCTTTTGGGAAAGGGGTAAGGAATGGAAGAGTCGCCACCTAACGAGTTAAGGTGCGTCATGGAAACTACTAAAGGTTATTTACAAACACAGAATAGATAACCAGAGATAGGGTAAGGGCTTGAAATTACTTCAAGGGGAAGGTGTTAGGCACCCCTCGAAGTCCACAACTGTGGTTCCCAGCCCAAACAAACTTTATGAATATATAGCATATAAGCAATAAACATATAGGTAAATAGATGAAGGTTTTGAGAGATCTGCAGTCCAAGCACACATATGTGCTTAAGTTTAAAAGATTTAAAGTCTAAGTACATATACAAAGTTCTGGAGGTTTTACAATCTAAGCACACATGTGTAAGGAATAGAGGGATCCTAGGTTTTTATCCTATAGGATCACATCAGTAAAATGCCCGATAATCACTCCTCAGAAGAGGGGCTACTCGTGGCATTAGCGCACATGATATCATATCCATGTCTACCCTTTCCCACCCCTTAGCAGTTATTAAGAGAGTTTATTTAACGACCTCTATGTGTGTTGTTACCCGTCACTTCTTAATGGCCCTGGAAGAATTTAGGACCTCTAAATATAAATAGTTCTAGACAAAACTCCCCAATGTTAATAGTATAAAATTCTAGGCGTCAGGGAAGAACAAGTAGGAGTTTACAAATAAATGCGGGAAAAGCAGTTTAAAAGGCTCAGATGTACCTCTACAGATATTGCACATAAACAGCACATCTCAAACTCTAAACAAGAGGCAGTTTTATTAGACAGAATCCTATGACAGGATATCTAAGTGAATATCAATGCACAGAAGTATGCAACTTGTTTATAAACGGAATACCAAGGACCTAATCAGCTTGCCTACTGGTTTTTTAAAAAACCTGTTAGCCCTTATGAAGCAAACGCAATCAAAACACTATTCATTTTCAAGAGATTGATTGCCTACGGATTGCTTAGGAGTGGTCTCGTGCACAGTGACTACCATAATTATTAAACAGTTCAGAGGTTGTTTTACCTAAAACATGTTGTTCTAAGTGATGTAAATTTGAGAATGCAAAGATAGTTACCAATCTCTATTAAGAACATACATGATAATCATATGCGATGTTATTTTGTACCTTTTCATGAATCATCATTTTAAACTAGGCGTAGTTAAGTAAATGTAAACGAAATCCTAAAGCATGGTATCTAGTATGCACACGTTAATGCATGGTGGCTAGGATATAATTTCAGGATGCACAGGATTACCAAAGCATGATTTCTAAAATTCACAGAGAATTATAGAGTTGTTAAGCATGATTCATGAATGTACATGAGTATTAATTTTATTGCCTAAGGAGTAGAATTTGTAAGTGGTAGGAACAACCATAAATTGAGGTATGTTGTATGTTAAAGCAGTAAATATGAAAAAGCCTTAAAGACATGCATGTTTGGCATGTTGATCCTAATCATGGATTCTAATGCAGATATAAGAAATGTAAAGCCTAAGGCATTATTTCTACCCAATGGCATCGATAAAATTATATATCTATCCGCTCCCATTTCACTAGTCATCCCCAATATTAATTTACAAATAAATATTATAGACCAGCTGAATAGATTACGTAAATAGATAAAGGAAAAGAAGAATTTAAACTACAGAGAACCTGAAAATTGGACCAGACTTACAGAACCTCAAGTGCCCAAATTTTTCATAGCCTTTCTCGTATCCGTGTATGTCAGAGTTCTCTAAGGACCTCGGAGGATCCCGGACAGTGCTCACACCCAGATTTCATAACCATAATTGAGTAAGTGCAGTGTGGAAAGAACATCTCTAATACACCAGAGTTCAGATGGATCTCATAGGGATCCCTAAGCAGTCACACATTAGAGGGGCATAACTTAAATATCTAAGAGTAGAGTGATAGTGTTTGACATAGTTTTGAAAAGATTGAGTAGGAAAACACTTTGAAAAGAGGCTTGTTTGAAAGATTTTGTAAAGAACTACAAAGTTATGTAAAAAAAATAGTTTTTGAAAAGAGAGTAGAGTAGCAAGCATCTGTCCAGACATAGCACCCAAAACAGGTTCATACACAGCCAAAGAACACAGAACCAAGATAGGTTCAGCAACACCAAACATGGGTAATGGGGGATTGGGGACACATAAGGAACATAGATAAGAACATAGTTTCCAGAACACATAGTACATAATCAACAATATGCTAGGGGCATCCAGGGATCAAGGATATAGCATAAAGTTTAGGATTACTCAGAACCGAATAACAAAAGGTACAAATTATTTTGCCACAGAAAAGTTCATGTCAATAATCAGAGAAGCATAAGTAAGACATAATCATATTGAGGTATACTAAAAGGGGATAGCATTTCATAATCATGCTGAGTCTAAGGTAGGGGAGTACATAACATGCTAAGTGAACAACAGTGCAAGCAGGTCAAGTGCAGACATCACAGCAAAACCATAGGTAAAAACATATTATAAACATGATGAATTGATGTATTAAAAGAAATATATTGTTTTTGAAACATAAACTAAAATTAGGAAATACCAGTATAGGAGATAACAAACACAGAATAAAGAGTAAAAGGGGTAGAATAATCATCCTTGGCTTGCAGCTGGCTGATCATAGCAAGTAACTAGAAGGAGAGCAGAAGAAGGTATTTTTTTGTACGAGAGAGGTTTGAGAAATGTGTGCGTGTATATGAGAGAGATCATCAGGAAGAGCAGCTCATCGTGAAGTCGAATCAGGTCAAGTCAGTATCTATCACCGGTCTGATAATCAGATATACCAACCTCCTGACCTGTACAGTCAAGTACACAAGAAGAAGAAGAAGTGCAGCATGAGTACATAATAAATATGTAACCAGTGAGTATCCCGCCCAAACTCGAAGGAGTAGTGACGAGAGGTCGACTAGGTACTCACTAAGGTCCAGCAATATAATATATGACGAGATATGGCTAAAGCAATAGGCATGAGAAAAAGTGAACAACAAGTACATAGCGAATGACGAAATACAGATAATAACGGAAAAAGGAACAACAAAGTACCAAAATCCTCTCTTAACCAATACCTGACACTCCAGTTTTTAAGTGACTCAGAACTCAAGTGATCATACACATACCAGGACAAGACGAACGGCCGGAGTCATAAGGGTGGTCATAGGGAATGAGGTCAAAAGTTAACCCACGATCGTGAATCATACCTGCGACTCACGTGCTGACTCGATATAATAAGCTAACCCACGATCGTGCATCGTACTCGCGACTGTGTGCTGACTCGATAATGATAAGCTGGCCCACGATCGTGCATCATACCTACGACTCGTGCGCTAGCTCGATAATAATAAGCTGACCCATGACCGTGCATAATACCTGCGACTCGTATGCTGACTCAATAATAATAAGCTCACCCATGGCTCGTGTGCTGACTCGATAACAAGTGTGTATATATGTATGTACATATGTGTACCAACTCAACAGGACTGTGTCAATACCACGGATAGCCAGCTGGGATCTAAATCATAATGTTTCATTTTTCCATGTCACCTCGACAATAATTACAACTCTTAACACATACAAGGTACAAATAAGGCACATAGTGGCATGCTCGTGTGTCCTAAAGCTACCCGACATAGCAATATAGTCGCCACATACGGACTCTTGTCACTTGGTACGTACGAGGCCCCCACAACATGTATACATAGCAAATAAGGAACCTATGGGGACATTTCCCCCTTACAAGGTTGTAAAGGAGACTCACCTCGTGACGAAACCACCCCTCGGATCAAGGACGCGCCCGAATATCCGAAATCGACCCTCGACGGCTCGCAACTAGCATAGTATAATGACATCAATGCATGCTCAAAGTAGGAAATTATTCGAATTTTGCAAAAATTCAACATTCTTGAGAAATTCCCAAAATCCAACCCCGGACCCACACGCTCGGATTCCGAAAACTCTCGAAGGGATCACTCACCCGAAGCCTAAGGATCATAATTATGTAACTTTACTGGAATGCATGGTATTCATTGGGTGATGTATCAAATTATTAAGAGCCCTAACTTGTACTATCCAAATTCTTGATTTTTTGATGTTTTAGTAATTAATTCTAGATGAATTCCATGTAAAAATTTAGGAAAATATAGAGGAATTACTCACCTTAGCATTATATAGGTCGTGGAGGGTGTTGGTCAAGCTTGGAGGCTCTCTAATGGAGTTTCTGTATGAGAAATAATGACGACAACCCATTTTTTTTAAACATTTAAAGAGGTCTGCCTACAGGAGTTTCCGCACCTGCGACCCGGGGCCGCACCTGCGGTCTCGCACCGACGAGAAAAGAATCGCACCTGCGAAAAATGGAGAGGGGGCTGGGGATCGCACCTGCGGAGGGGTTTCCGCACCAGCGGACCCGCTCCTGCGAAAATTGTTCCGCACCTACGAAGGCAGGGGGCCCTTGGGATTTCGCACCTGCGGTCACACCAGCAACAGCTGCACCAACAGTTGTTTTAGCTGGTTTTTGGCCTCGTTAGGTGCTTGAGAGGCACCTGGGCCCACCCGAGCCCTAATCCCAATATATCAACGAGTCCCAAATCATAATACGGACTCGCTCGAGCCTTCGGAACACCCCAAACAATCCCAAAATCAAAATCACACCCCCAAACTCCAAAAACTAAACTTAGAAATTTTATGCTTTCTAGACTTCGCTCACAACGCGCTGAACCGACCTATACAACTCGGAATGACCCCAAATTTTGCAGGCAAGTCATAACTAACATAACTAAACTATTCCCAGTCTCGGAATTCTGTTCGGACCTCGATAACACAAAAACACGTCCCAACCCAAAATATGAACTTAAGGAACTTCTTGTTTCAATATTGGTGCCGGCATACCCCGGGTCATCAGAAACCCAATCCGAACATACGCACAAGGCCTAAATCATCATACGGAACTACTGGAGCTATCAGAACTCGATTCCGAGGTTGTTTGGTCAAAATGTTGACCGAAGACAGACTTGGCCAAATAGGCCAAGCTTAATGAACCAAGTGTTCCTAAAGCACTCTAATCACTCCCAAATCCCGAACCACCCGTCCCCGCAAGTCATAAAGCATGAATAACCACTATGGAAAACTTCATTTAGGGTAACGGGGTCCTAATACGCAAAATGACCGGTCGGGTTGTTACATCCTCCCCCTCTTAAACAAACATTCAACCTCGAACGGGTCTAGAATCGTTCCTGAAGTGCTGAATAGCTATGAGTATCTGTGCTGCATGTCCTCCTCGGACTCCCAAGTCTCCTCCTCAGCTGGTTGGCCTCTCCACCGGACCTTTACTGCGAAAACTCTCTTTGACCTCAACTGGCGGTCCTATCTATCAACAATGGCAACTGGCTCTTTCTCGTAGCCCAACTTCTCATCCAACTAAATAGTGTTGTAATCAACCACGTGAGAGAAGTCGGTGTGATACCTCCGAAGCATGGATACATGAAAGACCGGATGAACTCCCGATAAGGCTGGAGGTAATGCAAGCTCGTAAGCGACCTCTCTGACTCGCCTCAACACCTCAAATGGACTTATGAACCTGGGGCTCAGCTTGACCTTCTTCCCAAATATCATAATTCCCTTCATCGGTGAGACCTTCAGCATAACCTTATCTCCCTACATAAATGCTACATCACGCGCCCGCTGATTTGCGTAACTCTTCTGTCTGGACTGTGTTGTGTGCAACCTCTCCTGAATTATCTTCACCCTCTTCAGAGCGTCTCTCACCAGATCTGTGCCATATAACCTGGCCTCGCCATGCTCAAACCACCCGATAGGAGAACGACACCGCCGACCATATAAAGCCTCAAATGGAGCAATCTTTGCGATCGCGTGGGAGTTTCCACGATCGCAGTGAAAAAAGAGGCCTAGGCAGACTGTTTTTAAGTTCTAAATCCGGGTGGTTCTTGGCCATAACTCAATATTTAATTAGAGAGCTCGGGGGAAGGATATTTTGGACGAGCTTTTCAGTGGGGTTATTGTGGTAAGTCTTGCTCCATCATTTTTGGTTCAATTTCATGAATTTGTCTTGATTTTCACCATGCAATTGAGGAATTAAAGTAGAAAAGTTGGGAAAAATGGGAGGAAAATTTGAAAAATTCTTTTGGCGATTTGAGTGGGCAATTAAGGATGGATTTTGGTAAATTTTGCTTGGGTAGACTCGTAAGGGAATGATGATTCTAGTTTTGTGATTTTTATCGAATTCCGAGATTGTGGCCCTGGGCTCGGGTTTTGCAAAATTTCGAGAATTGTGTCTAAATTGATAGTTTTCGATTGGGTTTTGTTCCTTCAGCATATATTGATGACGTTAATATGGTTTTGGTTAGATTCGGAGCATTTGGGAGCCAATTCGAGGGGCAAGAGCACCGCGCAATAGCTTTTGGGTTGTTTAAGGTAAGTAAGGATTGTAACTCTAAACCTAAGGGTATGAAACCCCGGTATTTGATATTGTTTTGGTAAATGAGGTGACGCACATGCTAAGTTACGAGCGTGTGGGCATGCACCGATATTGGATTGTGACTTGGTCCATCCCGTAGCGATTATTAAGTCGCGTATCCGATTTGAAATCTTACGATGTCCTGTATTTTAGAAAGTTATACTTGTTTATGGGATGTGAGCCATGTTTGGGGGCCTTGTACCGACCTGTTTAGACCCTCGGAGGTAATTTTACTCTATTCTCCCACTATCCTAATAGAACATCCGTGAACTCAGTCATGTTTACCACTTGTTATTATTTTCACTGTTATCACACTGCTTTGAAAACTCCAAGAAGTATTTTGGGCTGACTCTCATGAGTTCAGATGAATTGCCCGAGTGGCTTGTGAGGATGACTGAGTCAGGCTGAGAGCCGAGTATGTGAGGATAGTTATGGACCGGGCTATACGCCGAAGCAATATATATGGATCGGGCTGCACGCGGAAGCAATATAGATTATATATGGATCGGGATGCACGCCGGAAAAAAAAAATATATATATATATATATGGATCGGGCTGCACGCCATAGAAATATACATATTTGATCGGGCTGCACGCCACAACAAATATAGCGCTTGGATTGTAGGAGCCCCTCCGAAGTCTGTACCCCCCTCCCTCCTTAGTGGGCGCAAACGACTATTATATGGATCGGGCTGCACGCCGCAACATATGTTATAAGGATCGGGCTGCACGCCGCAGCAGTATAGATATATATACATGTGTTGGACCGGGCTGCCCACTGCAGCAGTTGTGTGTATTCATGGTACTTGATGAGTATGAGTGTTTAGTGTGAGCATGAAATACTGATAGTGGAGTCACGAGTGACTGAGAGGCTTTATTGTGAGTGATGTTGTGCCCGGGGGGCTTATATTCTATGAAACTACCGTTTTCACTCTTCTTTATACTGAGCCTCTGATGATAATGTTGGACAAATTATTTTATGCGATATTTTTAAATAGAAACTGGAGTTTTATGAAATATTCGGAATTGTAGATTCATGATTTGATTTATTCATTTCCACTATTATTAATTATATGGATTTATATGATTTATAAATGCTCGTCACTATAGTCAAGTTTTTAGTTACTTTGATTACTTACTGAGTTGGCGTATTCACGTTACACCCTGCACCTCTGTGTGCAGATCCAGGTACCGGACCATCTCATTAGTTGATTTTCGGACGCGCTTGGAGTTTGTTAGAGGATCGAGGTAGCTGCTCAGCGTCCCCAGCTCACCTCATTTCCTTTCCTCAGTTCATAGTTTTTGTCTTTTATGATCCAGGCTTTGTAGTAGCAAGCCACCTTAATGTACATTGTATTTACAGTTATAGATGCTCATGACAGTTGACTCCGGGTTTTGGGGAAGTGTATAAATTGTTCATCTCATTTTGATGTTTTAAAATCTGCTAATCTTGGGAAATTATGAAATATTATGATAGTCTGTAATGGTTGGCTAGCCTAGTTCCATGATAGGCGCCATCACGGCCGGCTTAGGATTTGGGATGGTGACAAGTTGGTATCAGAGCCTAGGTTACATAGGACTCAACGTTCATGAGATGGTTTAGTAGACTCTTGCAAATCAGTACGGAGACGTCTGTACTTATCTTCGAGAGCCTGCAGAACCCTTAGATCAATCTCATTTTTCTTGAATTCTGTCGTGCCATTTTGTTGAATCTGGAAATCTAAAAATCTATTGTTTAATTCTCTGACAGATGATGAGGACTCGCACTACCGATCAGGGTGATCAGCCACCTGCTATACCAGCGAGAGGTTGAGGCCGTGGTAGAGGTAGGGAAACAACCCGTGCGGCAACCAGGGCAGTACCAGTTGATCCCCTTACTACTCAGGATCAGCTTCCTTCCGTAGATGCTCCAGTGGGATAGGCTCAAGCACATGCAGTGCCTATTGTTATTTCGGGTCTTCAAGAGACCTTGGCTCAGATCATGACTATGTGTACCACCCTTGCTCAGGCAGTCGCAGCTACTTCTCAGGTCGGGGGAGGCTGTCAAACTCCAGTTGCTCCAGTTCAGGACTTCGTGGTCCCAGCTATGCCAGATGATGAGCAGCGTAGGCTGGAGAGGTTTAGTAGACTTCAGCCTCTGACATTCAGTAGTGTTGAGGGCGAGGATGACCAGGGTTTTTTGGATAAGTATCAGCAGATGCTTCATACTTATGGGATTCTGAAGACCAGTTTGCTACTTTTCAGTTTTTTGGTGTTGCTTTCACTTGGTAGGAGTATTTTGAGAGGCGTAGGCCTTTTGGTTCAGAACCCCTCACCTGGCAGCAGTTCTCCACTATATTCTTGGAGAAGTATGTAGCTTAATCTCATAGGAAGGAGCAGCGCATGCATTTTGAGCAGCTGTGTCAGGGGCAGTTATCAGTGACGCAGTATGAGATGCGGTTTTCTGAGTTGGCTCATCATGCCACCGAGTTGGTCCCTACAGACAGGGAAAGGATTAGGAGGTTCGTGATGGCCTCATTTATCATCTCTACCTTTTTATGACTCGGGAGAGAGTGTCAAGTGCTACCTTCAAGCAGGTTGTTGATATTCCTCGAGATATTGAGTCGGTTCGCCACAAGGAGCGGGTATAGAGGGAGGCAAAGAGGCCTCGTGGATTGGGTGGTTCTAGTGGTGCTCCTTCCAGGGGGCAAATTCAGCATGGTAGAGGTCGTTCGTTCAGGCCTCCTCTGTCAGGCCGGCCCAACCTATAGTGGTGCATCTTCGGGCATAGTCCCCACAGTTCTCAACCAAGCCATTCTTCGTTCGATTCCCTTCTATCCCAGAGTGTAGCTCGAGCACCATCAGTTTAGGGTTCCTCTATGCATGGTTCTCTTAGTGTCCATTCTAGTGCCAAGGGTTCTTTTCAGTCCCCGTCTCCAGCTCCAGGGAGTTGTTATGAGTGTGGAGATTTCGGGAATATGTTGAGGCAGTGTCCTCATCTTCTTGGAGGCCCTTCACAGCTGAGGAGCCAGCCTTCGACTTTAACTCCAGTTATTTCACCACTTACCAAGGCAGCCAGGGGTGGTAGTCAGTCAGCTAGAGGCCGCCCTAGAGGGGGAGATCGGGCAGGTGGAGGTCAAGCCCGTATGTATGCATTTCCAGCCAGGCCAGATGCTATGGCCTCTGATGCAGTGATCACAGGTATTGTATCAGTCTGTCACCAAGATGCTTTGGCTTTATTTTACCCTGGTTCTACATATTCCTATGTTTCATCATATTTTGCCCATTTTCTGGATATGCCCCGTGAGGCTTTAGTTACGTCTGTTCATGTGTCGACTTCGGTGGGTGATACTATTGTTGTGCACCATGTGTATCGGTCATGTATGATATCTATTGGTGGTTTAGAGACCCGAGTGGACCTACTGTTACTCAACATGGTCGATTTTGATGTGATATTGGGCATGGATTGGTTATCTACGTGTTATGTTGTTCTTAATTGTCACGCTAGGACTGTGACCTTAGCTATGCTAAGATGTTCGAGGGTTGAGCATAGAGGTTCTTCTGAGTATGTGCCTAGCAGGATGATTTCCCACCTAGAGGCTTGGCGTATGGTTGAGAAGGGGTGTTTACCGTAGCTAGCTTTTGTGAGGGATGTCTGTGGTGAGACTCCTACTATTGATTTGGTTCCCGTGGTCCATGAATTTACGGACGTGTTTCCTGCAAACCTGCAAGGCATGCCACCGGACAGGGACATTGATTTTGGTATTGACCTGGTGCTAGGCACTCAACCTATTTCTATTCCACCTTATCGTATGGCACCAACGGAGCTAAAGTAATTAAAGGAGCAGCTTCAAGAACTCTTAAATAAGGGGTTCATTCGGCCTGGTGTATCACATTGGGGTGCACCGATGTTGTTTGTAAAGAAGAAGGATGGTTCTATGCCATGTGTATTGATTATCGCGGCTGAACAGGGTTACGGTGAAGAACCGGTATCCCTTGTCTCGTATAGATGACTTGTTTAATCAGTTGCAGGGTGCTAGGGTATTTTCCAAGATTGACTTGCGTTCCGGCTATCATCAGGTGAAGATTCGGGGGCCAGACATTCCGAAGACAGCTTTCAGGACTAGATATGGTCATTAAGAGTTTCTAGTTATGTCATTCGGGCTGATCAATGCCCCAACAGTCTTTGTGCACTTGATGCATAGTGTATTGCGGCCTTATCTGGATTCTTTCGTCATCATGTCTATTGACGATATCTTGGTGTATTCCCAATCTTAGGAGGATCATGAGCATCATTTGAGAGTTATGCTTCAGACCTTGAGAGAGAAGAGATTGTATGCAAAATTTTCGAAGTGTGAGTTCTGGTTTGATCAGTTGCGTTCTTGGGGTACATGGTGTCCAGTGAGGGTATTCAGTTTGATCCGAAGAAGGTATAGGCGGTGCAGAGCTGGCCTAGACCGTCATCAGCTACCGAGATTCACAGTTTCCTTGGTTTGGATGGGTACTATCACCATTTCGTAGAGGGATTTTCATCTATTGCAGCACCTATGACTAGACTGACCCAGAAGGGTGCTCAGTTCAGGTGGACTGAGGATTGTGAGGAGAGCTTTCAGAATCTCAAGTCACTTTGACTACAACTTCGGTGTTGGTTTTGCCTACGGGTTCAGGTTCTTATATAGTTGACTGTGATGCCTCGATAGTTGGCCTTGGAACGGTTTTGATGCAGGATGGTAGGGTATTTCCTACACGTCCAGACAGTTAAAGGTGCACGAGAAGAATTATCCAGTGCACGATCTTGAGGTAACAACTATTGTACACGCCTTGAAGATTTGGCGTCATTATTTATATGGAGTGCATTGTGAGATTTTTGCTGATCACCGTAGTTTGCAGCATCTTCTTAAGTAGAAGGATCTGAATTTGCGTCAGAGAAGGTGGTTGGAGCTTCTCAATAATTATGACCTTACTATTTTATATCATCCGGGGAAGGCCAATGTAGTGGCCGATGCCCTGAGTCACATAGCAGAGAGTTTGGGGAGTCTGTCCTACCTTTCAGTAGCAGAGCGACCTTTAACACTTGATGTTCAGGATTTAGTGGGTGAGTTAGTGAGATTGGATCTATCACAACCCCCGTGGGTATTGTCTTGTGTATCCTCTAGTTCTTCTCTTTATGATCAGATTAGAGCACGCCAGTATGATGGTCCACACTTGCTCGTTCTTAAGGAAAAGGTCTGACACGGTGATGTCAGGGATGTGGTTATTGGTAATGATGGGGTCATGAGGATGCAGGGCTGGATTTTTGTGCCCAATGCGGATGGACTTCGAGATTTGATTCTAGCTGAGGCCCATAGTTTGCGGTATTCCATCCATCCGGGTGCCGCAAAGATGTATAAGTATCTGAGACAGCATAATTGGTGGAGGCGGATGAAGAGAAATATTGTTGAGTTTGTGGCTCGGTGTCTCAACTATCAGCAGGTCAAGACTGAGCACCAGAGACCAGGTGGATTTCTTCAGAGATTAGATATTCCGGAGTGGAAGTGGGAGAGAATCACCATGGACTTTATGGTAGGACTCTCAGGGACTTCGAGGAGGTTTGATTTTATATGGGTTATTGTGGATCGGCTGACCAAGTCCGCGCACTTCACTCAAGTTGGTACTACTTATTCTTCAGAGCGGTTAGATGAGATTTATATCAAGGAAATTGCCCGATTGCATGGGGTTCCAGTTTCTATCATTTCTAACAGAGGTACTCAGTACACATCTCAGTTTTGGGGGCCGTGCAGAGGGATTTAGGTACTCAAGTTGAGTTGAGCACAACGTTTCATCCTCAGACTGACGGGCAGTCAAAGCGTACTATTCAGATTTTGGAGGATATGTTGCATGCCTGTGTCATTGATTTTGGGGGTTCATGGGAACGGTTTCTGCCACTCCTGGAGTTTGCATATAATAATAGTTATCAGACGAGTATCCAGATGGCTATGTATGAGGCTTTATATGATAGGAGGTGCAGATCTTCGGTTGGTTGATTAAAGCCGGACAAGGCTAGGCTATTGGGCACACACTTGGTTCAGGATGCGTTGGGTAAGGTGAAGTTGATTCAGGAGCGGCTTCGCACGGTGCAGTCTAGGAAGAAGAGTTATGCGGACCGGAAGATCCGAGATGTGCTTTCATGGTTGGGGAGAAGATACTACTGAAGGTGTCACCCATGAAGGGTGTTTTGAGGTTCAGGAAGAGGTGAAAGCTGAGTCCTCAATTTATTGGGCCTTTTGAGGAACTTGCTGGGTACGAGTGTTTAGTGTGAGAATGAGATACTGATAGTGGAGTCACGAGTGACTGAGAGGCTTGACCGAGAGGCTTTATTGTGAGTGACACTGTGCCCGAGGGTCTTATATTCTATGAAACTACCGTTTTCACTCTTCTTTACGCTGAGCCTCTGATGATAATGTTGGACAAATGATTTTATGCGAGATTTTTAAATGGAAACTGGAGTTTTATGAAATATTCGGAATGTAGACTCCTGACTTGATCTATTCATTTCCACTGTTATTCATTATATGGATTTAGATGATTTATAAATGTTCGTCACTACACTAAAGTTTTTAGTTACTTTGATTACTTACTGAGTTGGCGTACTCACGTTACTCCCTGCACCTTTGTGTGCAGATCCAGGTACCGGACCATCGCACTAGTTGATTTTCGGATGCGCTTGGAGTTCGTTCAAGGATTGAGGTAGCTCCTCAGTGTCTCCAGCTCACCTCCTTTCCTTTCATCAGTTCATAGTTTTTATCTTTTGTGCTTCAGGCTTTGTAGTAGAAAGTCACCTTAATGTACATTGTATTTACAGTTCTAGATGCTCATGACAGTTGGCTCCAGGTTTTGGGGAAGTGTAAAATTGTTCATCTTATTTTGCTATTTTAAAATCTGCTAATTTTGGGAAATTATGAAATATTATGATAGTCTGTAATGGTTGGCTAGCCTAATTCCATGACATGCACCATCACGGCCGGCTTAGGATTTGGGGTCGTGAGAAACCCCGAAATACATGTTATGTGATTGGTATCGAGGTGACGCACATGCTAGGTGATGGGAATGTGGGCGTGCACCGAGTGAATCGAGACACTGTTATTTCCATGGCATTGTATAGTAGTCCTATTTTTTAATATTCTTGGTTTCATCATGCGATAAAGTAAATGAGTTGTCAATCATGTTAAATATCATTTTTAGGCTTTATGTCAATACTGTTGGAAGCCATAGTGGTCGTTTCTTTCTATCATTTCACTGATTTCATTGATATTTCGTACTCAGTCATATTCATGCATTCATATAATATCTCAATATCAGTTGTTATTTATCGATATATCGTATCATTGTTGTCGGGATAGTTTCATGACATTGTAAGCCCGTGAGTGGGACTGGAGATATTGATGACTTAGTAAGGTCGAGGGCGTTTTTGTTAGGATATTGATATTATACCACGTGAGTTATCCGTGCGGATTATAGTGCTTGGGTTGTAGGAGCCCTTCCGGATTCTGTACACCCCAGTGACCGTGGTTGATTATATTGAGGGATGGATCTTCCCTGGACATAGATCTTGTCTGAAGCATTCATATACCTAGAAATTGATTTTCTCCATGGGACCGGATTGACCTTCCTCAATACTGATTGACTGATGGTCAGTGATGTATATATTCAGGGATGGATCTTCCCTGGGTCGTATGGGCCATATACAGTACCGAGCGGTTGAGCATGATGCGTGAAAAGTGTGAGACAATGTGATTGAGTACTCTAAGAGTGTGAGTGTGAGTGTGAGTACATGATTCATCTATGAGATACATGAAATTTCCATGCACACATGACATACATGCATAGAGATGCATTTTTCCTCATGTTATACGGTATCACGTCATTCATGACTTTTTACACACATTGATATGTGGGCATAGATAGGTATTTTACACTTATTATCGGGAAAGAAAATGAAACATCTTATTTATCAAGGAAAGGATATTTGGAAAAATTACATTTTTCAAACTTAGTCGTATTTTTGGCATTTTCGGTAAAAGATTTGGGATTTCAATGAGATATTTGAAAAGCATGACCATTTTTCTTGAACTATGAACGAGTTGAGCATTTATGCTCAACCGCTCGGTATTGAGACAATGAGATTGAAAGCAGTGACGAGCTAACACAAGGTTGGTTTCAACTTAAGTTTAGGACTGTTACTTACTCAATACATGGAGTAGATTGTACTCATACTACATTTTTGCACCTTGCGGTGCAAATGTTGGCTGATGATGTTGTTGTGTTCGATGTGAGCTGAATTGAAGATGTACATGCGTCCTGGTTGTAGCTGCCCCTTGTTCGTGGTAGCTTTAGATCTATAAAACTCTGTTTATGTACTTTTCAAACAAACGATGTATTTATTTCATTTCAGCTTTATAAATTCTATTCTTAGAAGCTAATGATTTGTACTACCAGTCCTTGAAAAATGTATAAAATTCAGTAAATTACTATCGTTTATTTGTCTTGTTAATATCATTGGAATTCGATAGTGACTAGTTGGCTAGCCTAGCGGGTTGGGTTAGGTGCCATCACGACTAGTGGATTCGGGATCATGACAATATTATTGAAAATAATAGTATAAAATTTAAAATAAAAGAATATTTCAAGAGTAATTATATATATATATATATATATATATATATATATATATATATATATATATATATATATATATATATCCTCTATTATATTACAAAAAAAAAGTAATATGCTAATAAAAATTTCTATTATCAATGCAATAATACTAAATATTTGACAATATACTAAAGAAAAATACAAAGAAAAAAGTTATTCAATGACTATACAACTCTCTTTAATTGAATAGAAATTTAATTCATTAATATTCAGATAATATTATTGAAAAAAATAAGATATATTTAAAATAAAAAAATATTTGAAGAATAATACAATATATATCTTCTCTTATATTATAAAAAGAAAGTAGTAGACGAAAATATTAAACAAAGTAATATGCTAATAAGAATTTCTATTAACAATCAATTATATTAAATATTAAATAATATAATTTTAAAATATATATAACAAAAAAAAAAATTCAATGACTATATAAGTCCCTTTAATTTAATAGATATTTTATTCATTATAATTCAGATGATATTATCGATAACAAAAAAAATAAAATTAAAAATAAAAACTATTTCAAGATTAATATATATATATATATATATATCTTCTCTTATATTACAAAAAAAAATTAAAAAAACCGAGCAGACAAAAAATATTCAACGAAGTAATATCCTAATAAAAATTTCTATTAACAATGCAAAAATAGTAAACATTGGAAAATAGAACAAAGATAAATATAGCACAAAAAAGTTATTCAATGATTATATAAGTCTCTTTAATTTAATAGCGATTTTAATATTGGGTATATCATATTGACAAATAAGATGGCAATTAAAATTTATTAAAGCAATACGATCTATTTGTTCAAACAAGCCCGATTATATTGACTGCGCATCGCGCGGGTACAACTACTAGTTAATTTAATAGCTCGTTATAACCTACTAACAATTTAAAAAAACAATTAGGTATCATGGTATAGTATGGTGAATTATGTGTCACTTTATTAACTTTTTGAAGCTTAATAATAAATGATGCTAGAGAATCATATTTAAATTATGTTATGGGTTTTTATACATTTTCTTTTAAATTGAAAACATATTAAATAAAAGGATTATTTAAAAAAAATTATTGTCACGATCCAATTTCTACTATTGGCCATGATGGCGCCCAATGTCGTCGCTAGGCAAGCCAACCGTGAATTAGCCATGTATCTATTACTTTTATAAATTTAAAAGTAAATGATTTTTATTTTATTAAGTAAATGAAAAGTGGAAAATTTAATAAAGTAAGCGAAACTAATGAAAGAGCAAATGCAGTAAAACAAATGCTCAATAGCCATAAAGCGTCTACTAGCATGTTTCCAGGATTTGGTGTCACAAGTGTATGAGAATCTAGCAGAATATACAAAATATGACGCTACTATCTGTAATACTTTAGGCAAAAAGTAAATACAAAAGAGAGACTGCGGCTGCTGCATAACAGCCTCAGAGAGCAGTTCACCACTAAGCCTAGTGGTAACGGGGGTGCGCGCCTGACTGACTGGTTGATGCACACGCCTCATATTATGAAAGATCGGTGCATGAAGTGTAGCGTGAGTATATAAACAACATGAACCCAGTAAATATCCAGTCTAACCTCGAAGAAGTAGTAAGGAGGGGTCGACATCGACAGTTACTATGCACCAACAATAAAATACAGAAATTCTAATTAGGCAGGGAGTAAATGAATAATAATAATAATAATAATATAATAGCAAGCAGTGAGTAAATGATTCTTTAACTGATAATCATTCAAAGGTCTCCAATTGTCACCTACTAACTTCCCAGATTTTGGTCATTAAATAAATCTTAACCTCTCCATAAATATAATATAAAATGTAATCGGGCTCTAAGTATTATCACGCACGATCCAAAATATTGTGTCCACTGTCGAGGGTCAAACAACATGAACCATAGATACATCTATTATACTGCTGAGGCGAAAAACCTTCTCCCATGAGAGTAAAGAAGTTTACCTCGCTCGCGGAAGTACTTGTGATGCGACACGACATGGATTTCTCAGAGTTATTAGGTATTCCTCAATTCTTCCCATAATTAAGAAATCTAAATAGGAAATTTGCAACTTTAAAATCACTAGTCTCAGCTCTATTTAAGACAATTAATATTCACTAACAAACATAACAGTACAATTATAGCATGATATGGATCTAAGACTACCTGGACGTCTCATGGAATATAGCTATGCATGGACTCTCGTAACCTAGTGCGCACGTATGTCACGACCCATAATCTAACTAGTCGTGATGGCACCTAACCCAACCCGCTAGGTAAGCTAATTGAACACTAACCAATTCCTCTAAAATTTAATGAGACAAATAAATAAAAGAAAATATCTTAATCTCATACACATCCCAAGGACTGGTAGTACAAATCATGAGCATCTAAGTTTTGTAATTTACAAAGTTGGTATGAAATAAAGTACATCGTCTATTTGAAATATACATGAATAGATTTCCATAATTCTAAGGCTACCATGAAAAAGAGACAGCTAAAACCGCAACGCAGGTACATCTTCCAATCCAGCTCCCCTCGATCACAACAACATCAGCAGCCAACATCTACATGCAAAGTGCAAAAGTGTAGTATGAGTACATCCGACCCCATGTACTCAATAAGTAACAAACCTAACCTTAGGTTGAATGTAGTGACGAGATTATGACAAGGTTCAGGGTCCAACTCCAACAACCAGCAACAGTCCATAACAGTATAATAAAAGGGTACATGAAAATAACTCAGAAGTAAGATGCTCAACTCGTTCACAGTTACGGAAAAATAGACATGTTTTTCAAGTATAACAGTAAATCCCAGATCTTTCACCGAAAACCCAAAGCATATGAGTAAGTTTTAAAATTGTGATTTGCCCAAAAATCCGTTAAAAAATAAATAAGATGTTTCATTTTCAGATAGTATGAGGAAAGTAAATCTCTATACAGTTATAATAATAAATGTCACCAAAACCGGGTAGCAGAAGCAAATTCATTGTCAAATGCAATGCATCTTAGTGATGAAATCATGTACTCACACTCTTAGAGTACTCAATCTCACTGTCTCGCATCCTCTCTCACCATGCTCAATACTCAAAACACTCAATCACTCAACCTTGTACAATACCCGGTGCGGCGTGTAGCCTGATCCACATATATATAGCCATAAGGATCGTTGTGGCGTGCAACCCGATCCACTATAGATATATCAATAAGGCCCGTTGCAGCGTGCAACCCGATCCACATACACCCCCACCCCAACACACACACACACACACACACACACACACACATATATATATATATATATATATATATATACTACACTCACTGGAGTGTGTATAGACTCTGGAGGGGATCCTTCATCCCAAGCACCATAATAAACCAGATCCAGTAATAAATCAATATAACATGCTACAACGTGCACCCCGATCCCATAATATCACTCACAATCGGGCTCTCGGTCTCACTCAGTCATTAATATCTCCAGTCTATAGGGCTCACAATGCCATGAAACTAGCCCATAAATGATGATATGATGTGTCAATAAATAGCAACAGAGACTGAGATATGATATGAAATGAATGAACATGACTGAATATGAAATTGCAATGTAAGCAAACAACTCAGCACTAGAAATGACCTCAGTGGGTCCCAATAGAATAAACATCTAGCCTAGACATGGTTTCTAAAATGGATAACAGCCCAATAACTCTAGTACGTTGAGATTTCATGATTACAGATAAGGTCAGGTAACTACACAGTACTGTCACACCTCCTTTTTCCACTACCCCCGGAATTAATGAAGGGGTAATAATGGAGTTTTTCCAATTAAAGTGACATTATTCAGATTTGGGATTTATTTTAGTTTTCAGAGTCGCCACCCGAATTTTTTATGGTGTTCCGGGACACCATTTATTTATTGAAATCCCAAACCGAGGAAATTTGACTCTGTTTTAATTTGTCTACGACCAGAAATCCGAGTAAGGAATTCTGTTAACCCGGGAGAAGGTGTTAGGCATTCCCGAGTTCCGTGATTTTAGCACAGTCGCTTAACTATTAATATTTGGCCTAAATTATCTGATTATTTACATATTTTTAAACTTATTGTGCATTTTAGCCTTTTTCACTTTTTAGCTGCTTTTTAATATTTATGGAATTATTTTAATACAAGTCACGATGACGCGCACTTGTTATTTTTTGGACATGTTGCAAACCGCGCCACATGAAATGTAGCCGCGATTTACAACAATGCTTATTTTAATTAATGTTTTGAGTTAGAGTCGGGGACATGAGTTTCCACACCCGAGTGTAGATTATATAGTCATGACTATGGTCATGACGATTAAATATGCCTATTTGAGGCGATATTCAATTATTCTCTATGTTTTGGGGTTTTTATCTAAAAGAGGTATTTTTAGCTTATGGGATATGTATATAAATAATTTTTGATATTTAGGGATTTATCTTGGGACAAGTCACGATGGCGTGAACTTGTTGTTTTTGGACACATGGCAACCACGGCACATGAAATGCACCCCCGATTGCTACGTGTGATTTTATTATTGTTCGAAGTTATAGTCGGGGCACGTGAAAAACCAGCTTAACGATTTCTCTGAACTCAACTTCAATAGTCACTAGTCACTTCTAAACCATTTCTTAAGTTCCTCACATGTTGTTAATCCTTTCTTGTTCTGCAACTAAACCATCACTATGTTTGTCGTGTATTTAATATGCTAATTCTTAGAAAGATAAAAGAAATGAAAGAAACAATAGAAGTTCATTAAGGTTTTATAGCTAATTCATTGATACAGTGTATAAAGACGATTCCTTTGTCCCAATAGAGTTCTATTTTTCTTTCATGGATTATCCCACTAGTGCACATTTCTAAAGGTTGAAGCTTCTAGGGGTATAATACAGGTTACGCTATAGAGAAATATTAGTGTTATCTCATATTAATATTGATCCTACCATAATATTTTCCCCTAAACTTATCACTATGAATTATTAAATCTTGTAAAGTATATAAGAGTTCTCAAGAAATTCTGGTACTCACAAATCTCTGCAAGATTAACTCTCAAAGGGCTTCTCAAAATAAGAAGTTGTTAAGTTCATACATGAATTTAAGTATCAAGTATCCATGCTCAAGACATAAGGGAATAATAGAGAAATTTGAACCAAAACAGAAAATGGTCAAATTCATCTACAACTACAATGTTGGAATATCTAGCCTATGTTCAACTTGATCTGCACAGCACTTCAAAGTGAATATTAACATGTGATGTAAATTGAGTCTTTAGAGTTACTGAAATAACTGACAGCCATATTTCTCTGTCTAAACATCAAAAAGCAAACAATTAACCAAATGCAAGTAAATTGCAGAACATATATGTACATTGAAGTGAAGCTGAAAAATATCATATATTATTAGAATGGAATTGATTGATATCCGAGTAGAAGTAGAGATACTTTGATGAGATTCCAAAATCATTTTTTACATATAAAGTGTAGAGGAAGGCGGTTATTACCTCACTACATGTGAGCTTACAAGCAATTGCACGGCTTAGTTCACGAAGAAACACAGTGATGAGCTTGAAAGGTGTTATAATAAATGTTCTCCATAGCTAAAATGCTGAAATTGAAACCTGGTTACAGCAGAACAAAAACCACCTAGACAATAGATCTCTGAGATCGAACAGAATGATCGCTAACACCAAAATCCGGCGAGGTCCAGCAACAACTTTTAGTACCCAAAGCAAAAACCAAGTAGCAAGATAATGGCTAAATGAAGCAGCCCCGAATCTGACCTTAGCAGTGAAAAACACGACGCACAACAAACGGTTCCACGCCTCTATTCGATTATAAAATGAGAGGCAAAACAGGATCAAACAAAATAGTGACTTCCGCAGCTAATGATAAGGAATTTGATCTCTTAAAAATCCACAGATNATTTAAATATATTTCTTGGCTAGCCTATGTATTTATTTTATCTAATGATGGACCCGTGAAATTAATTCATTCATTAACCTACGAATGCAATTTTGATTTTTTAGAAGATGCATTTAATAATGCAACTAAATCCTAAAAATGCAGTTTAAACCTAAAATGGCACGAAATGAGAAATGTGATAACTTTTTTATGATTTTTTTCTATAATTTTAAAGTAGTAAACATGCATGAAATGCAACTAAATAAAGAAAAGTTCCTAGAATTTATTAAAATTATTTTTTGTTGATTATTTTTAGGAGTAATTTCCATGCGAGGCAAAAATTGGGTGTTCACAGCTGCCCCTCTTTGCTCGAGAACATGAAGAGTTTTCGGGCAAAGATAAAGGGAGCAACTACTCCATTTGGAAGCATTTTGAAAAAGTTTGACCGAACCTTGCTTCACGGGTTGCCTACATGTCCTTGGCTATAAAGAAATCAGGTCAGTGTAGTTCTGGAGTTTTGGTAGCTGGGACTACCAGGAAGTCATGATTGCACTGATGTTGTTGTTGCTGCTTGCTGAGCTCCTTATTACACCAAAATCAAAAATGAAAAAGACTAAACTAAACCTATCAACTACGAGTTACAATATTCCTATCTATGAGTTTTCTAAAACATAATATTGAGCCTTGGTTGCTTCTTTATACAGACTTCGATCTGAATCTTGATGCTTGTTAGTTATAGGTGCTGGTTCAATCTTCTATAGCCTTTTCGGATCAAGAGTGGACATGCATAGCTTGTGACTTCAATCTGTCTCGAGCAGTCCACATCTTTTCCGGTTCTGTACTTTGGGGTTTAACTCTTTTCTTTTCTCTTTTCTTTTATTCAGAATTGAGACGTCTTCTTTTGGTCGTCTCGAATCCATTGTAACCTGCGCAAAATCAAAGCGAACGAAATTTTCTGCCCCAGTTTTCACTAGGAAAATTTCGTAAGTTATTGTAATAAAATCTATGTTTTATTATTGAAAGCAATGAAAAGCCGGGAATGGTGCACCCGGAGTTATTGTGGACTAGGGAGTGGATACCCTATGCCCAAAGGTAAAGTCAACTAGGGATTGGAGACCCTATGTTGGACAAGATCGATAGGTTATGATGTTGTCAAGAAAAAGATCACCAGGTTATGCTGGTGTCTGGGGGGAGGATCAACGGGTTATGCCGTTGTCAAGAAAAGAGATCACCAGGTTATGCTGGTGTCTGGAAAGGTCAACAGGTTATGTTGTTGCCGGGAAAAGGAGATCACTGGGTTATGCCAGTGTCTGGAAATGATCAACGGGTTATGCCGTTGTCAGGAAAATAGGAGATTACCAGGTTATGCTGGTGTCTGGAAATGTCAACAGGTTATGCTGTTGCCTGGGGAAAAGAGGTCACTGGGTTATGCCAGTGTCTGGAGAAGAAAAGTTCACCAGGTTATGCTGGCGTCTGGAAATGAGATTCATCGGGTTATTACCGGCATCAACTAAGGAATGGGCACCTATTCTAGAAAGAAGACTAGGGAGTGGAGACCCTATGTGTAAAAATAAAATCAACTAGGGAATGGAGACCCTATGTTGGAAAATGAGATTACTGAATTGTGTATCTATGCTAAAATGAATCAAAAAGGATTTTTTTTTTTTTTATTTTTTTTATTTTTTATTTTTTATCTTAGGAGAAAAATTCATCAGACTAAGACGTTTATCCTAGGAGAAAAATTCATCAGACTAGGGTTTTTTGTTATCTTAGGAGAAAGATTCATCAAACTAAGATTTTGATTCTAGGAGAAAGTTCATCAGACTAGGTCTTCTATCTTAGGAGAAAGATTCATCAGACTAAGATTTTGATCCTAGGAGAAAGTTCATCAGACTAGGTTTCCTATCTTAGGAGAAAGATTCATCAGACTAAGATTTCGATCCTAGGAGAAAATTCATCAGACTAGGTCCCTTATTTTTGTTATCTTAGGAGAAAGATTCATCGGACTAAGATTTTGATCCTAGGAGAAAGTTCATCAGACTAGGTTTTCTTTCCTTAGGAGAAAAATTCATCGGACTAAGATTTCGATCCTAGGAGAAAATTCATCAGACTAGGTCCCTTTTTTTTTGTTATCTTAGGAGAAAGATTCATCAGACTAAGATTTTGATCCTAGGAGAAAGATTCATCAGACTAGGGTTTTTATTATTATCTTAGGGGAAAAACTCATCAGACTAAGATTTTGATCCTAGGAGAAAGTTCATCAGACTAGTTCATTTTTTTATCTTAGGAGAAAGATTCATCAGACAAAGATTTTGATCCTAGGAGAAAGATTCATCAGACTAAGATTTTGATCCTAGGAGAAAGATTCATCAGACTAGGTCATTTGTTTTTTTTGTTTTTTTTTTTTGTTATCTTAGAAGAAAGATTCATCAGACTAAGATTTTGATTTTTTTTTTATTATCTTAGGAGAAAGATTCATCAGACTAAGGTTATTTTATTATTATCTTAGGAGAAAAATTCATCAGACTAAGATTTTGATCCTAGGAGAAAGATTCATCAGACTAGGTCATTTGTTTTTGTTTTTTTTTTTGTTATCTTAGGAGAAAGATTCATCAGACTAAGATTTTGATTTTTTTTATTATCTTAGGAGAAAGATTCATCAGACTAAGGTTTTTTTTATTATTATGTTAGGAGAAAAATTCATCAGACTAAGATTTTGATCCTGGGAGAAAATTTNTTGTTGTTGTTATCTTAGGAGAAAGATTCATTAGACTAAGATTTTGTTTTTTTTTTGTATTATCATAGGAGAAAGATTCATCAGACTAAGGTTTTTTTTATTATTATCTTAGGAGAAAAATTCATTAGACTAAGATTTTGATCCTAGGAGAAAATTAATCAGACTAGGGCTTTTTATTATTATTTTAGGAGAAAAATTCATCAGACTAAGATTTTGATCCTAGGAGAAAGATTGATCAGACTAGGTCATNAAAAATGTGAAGAGTAATGGCGACATTTTATGTACACTTGCAAGACAAATAAAGGTAAAGATTTGAGAAACTTCCCTTTTTCCGCTCTTCTCTTCTCTTTTTCTTTTTTTTTTCTTTTTTTTTGGGGGGGGTTTTTGAACCAACTTCCTTGCACTGCTTTGTTCCTGTTTCAAACAAAGAAAATTTCATCAGTTTTAAAAGTGGTGGTCGGTTTGTGGCCTTGAGTCCTGGGCAGCTTGGCTTTTGCTCAATCAACTTGAGTCAGTTTTCAAGAGACTTTTTTTTTCCTGCATCAACCCTGATTGTTTCACACCCAGTACCATTTGTAGTTGTGGCTCAGTCAGACTTATCCCAACAGGATATCTTTGCTTATGCGACCTTTTCTGATATCTTGAGTGGTATCTTGACTTTTGGAGAAATTTGACTGTCAGAGGGAATCACCAGTAATCTTTGCTTGTGCCATGTAGGCTGACAAGAGTCTTTGTTGGGGGGGAAACCATTTTCATTTTCATGAACCCTCGAGTCATGTTGACAATAACAATTGAATGTGCTGGCCAAATTTGCTTTGTGCAACTGAAAGACTGGTAGCAGATTTTGAAATATTTTCTTGCTTGTTTTGACAAGAACGGACTCAGAGTAAATGACACAATGATGCAAAGAAACAAGTATTAACAATCGATGCCCCTGTCGGAAGGACAGAAGGAAGAGTTCTCTTCTTTTTTTTTTTTTTTTCTTTTTCTTTTTATTTTATTTTGCGGTAACTAGCCTTAATGATCATGACATGCATTTTGGACTTAATGGCCGATCTATCAAACTGATCAAATCTTCCCTTTCACCATTCTTATGACCTTGGAAGTCGGGCTTGTTTGTGCCAATTCTTCGCATCAGCTTTACGACTCACTTTCGACCAGTGGTGCCCCGAGAGGTTTTCACCAACAAGTCTCTCTCATTCATTTTTCTCTACTTACCATCGCCTTACAGTGCCCATGAGGGTTTTCACTAGTAAGACTCTCTCATTTTTCTTTTCTTTTCTTTTTCTTTTTCTTTTACGAGCAACTTGACAGTGTTCTATGTCGTGTGACAACCGTTGCTGATTCCATGCTTTCTTTGATGAGAAACTGACAATGTTCTATGTCGCGTGACAATCCTTGCTCATTGCATACTTCTTTTGGCATTCTTGAAGGCATATCGGGAGGTCTTTATTTGGAAGGTTTTTGGATAGGGTTGGAAAGGAGGGTTGGCATGAAGGCTTAAAGTAGACTCAGAATGAGGGGTTATAAACTTACAACTCTCGGAATCGACTCTTCTAAAAGGGAAGTAAAAAATTTCTGCCCCATTTTTAGCTACTAGGGATTTTTCTGGATTTTTTTTTCTTTTTCTTTTG
>ML420848.1:135502-169128 GCA_005239525.1 Nicotiana knightiana | reverse complement strand
CCTGTACCTGCACACAGGGGTGCAGGGAGTAATGTGAGTATGTCAACTCAGTATTAATGAAAATAAATCAAGTCTAAGCAGTAAGAAACACATAAAATCAAATCATCAGTTCACAATATACGCAGCCTTTCTTTCCAACAGTATATATATATATATATATATGAAATCAACATGCCTTAAAAGACAACTTCAGTAAAATCCATTAAAAATGTGTTTTCCAACAATTTTAGAAATAAAAACACCTGAATAATTTAGTGTAAAATGAAGTAAGTCATAAATATCCCCTCGGGAAAAACATTAATCATAAATCACCCCTCGGGAAGAACATCACTCAGCATACCTCACAGTCACTTAGTATTAGCCCTCGGGCAACCTCACTGTCACTCATGCCTCCTAATCACTCGGCACTCGCACTCAGTAGGTACTTGCGCTCAGTGGGGGTGTGTGCAGACTCCGGAGGAGCTCCTTTAGCCCAAGGAATAATATCAAGCCACCTCGTGGCATATCATATCCTCACAATCAGGCCCTCGGCCTCACTCAGTCAGAACCTCTCAAAAGCCCCTCGGGCGTATTAGTAAAAACGGGGTACTCGACCCAAAACATCATTTTATATCTCAAAGTAGTGTAAATAAGGCTAAGTTTCGAATACTGTTAAGCACAACATGACTGAGTATAAATCATAAATCAACAGTGAGGAAATAACGGTAAAAATCCCCAAGGGGTCCAAACAAGTCAGCACGAGGCCCCAAAAATGGCTTATAGCCCAAATATATCAATAGTTTTAGAACACAATCTAACATATGGTTTAGAGTAGAAATACGAAATTCTTATGGTTTAGAGTAGAAATACGAAATTCAATAGTTACCACGAAGAGTACCAAGTCCAATCCAAAAATTAGTACACGCCACATACTTGTCATCCGACATGTGCGCCATTTTAAAAATAGTGAGAAATACTAAGTCTGGGGTTTCATACCCTTAGGACAAGATTTATAGCCATTACTTACCTCCACCGGCCACAATACTAATCTGCGATGCTCTTGCCCCTCAAATCGGCTCCCGATTGCTCCATGTCTAACCAAAACCAGATTAACATCATCAACATACGCTCAAGGAACAAAACTCAATCGAAAGCTATCAATTTAAAGCACAATTCCTAAAATTCGGCCAAACCTGAGCCCCGATCCCACGTCTCGGAATTCGATAAAAATCACGTCACAAGAATCCTTATCCCTTCCCGAGTCTATACATATAAAATGCATCACAATCCGACCACAAACAACGCCTAAATTCCTTAATTTACAAGTTTCAACTTTTCAAGCCCTAAACCCCCAATTTATGACATTTAACAACAAATTCAAGCCTAATCCGTCACAAAATAGCATAGAAACGAGTTTATAATCCGGGAAACTTACCTCCACTAAAGATTCTTGAATTCCCCCTTCAATTTGCTCCCAAACCAGCTCAATCCCGCATGCAAAATGAAAGAAATGCCCAAAATTTCATAGAGGCACCTATTTATACTTTCTGTCCAGTTAATCTTCACCTACGGACCCGCACCTTCGATCCTCGGTGCGCACCTGCGAAATCCCACTAACAGTCCAAACTTCGCACCTGCGAGTCCTTTTCCGCACATGTGGCTTCGCAGGTGCGGCCCATGCCTCGCACCTGCGGATTCCTCCAGCCTGGCCTCTTTTCACACCTGTGCAAGGATCTTCGCACCTGCGGCTCCCCATGCACAGGTGCGGCCACACCAGTAAAATAACACCAGCAGCTATTTTTCTGCAAATTCCTATGTCCAAACCTCCGCAAACCACCCGAAATCAATTTCGAGCCCCTTGGGGCCCCAACCAAACATACCAACACATCCCATAACCTCATTCGAACTTAGTCGGGCCTTCGAAACACTAAAAACAATGCAAAAACACCAAAATCACGTCAAATTCAATCCTATGAACTTTGAAACTTCTAAATTTCGCCAATGATACCGAAACCAACCAAAACACCTCCGATTAACCTGAAAATTTGCACACATATCCAAAATGACATTACAAACTTGCTCCAACTTCCGAAATTCCATTCCGACCCCGATAGCCTGTTTTCCACTGCCGACCGAAAATCGCCAAAAACTAACTTTCGCCAATTCAAGCCTAATTCTACACTGGACATTAAAACTTCATTCCGAACACACTCTTAAGTCCCAAATCACCTAACGAAGCTATCCGAGCCATAACATCCACATTACGAGGTCGTTTACAAATAAGTCAACTCACAGTTGACTTTTTCAACTGGCCTGGCCTGGCCTCCCTCTCTAGGGCGACCCCTACCTCCCAGACCCCCACCTCAAGCTGGCTGAGTAGGTGGAGTGGCAGCTGGGGCTGGAAGAATAGCTAGAGGACCCGGGGGAGCATGTGGAGGCTGATAAGACTATGGAGGTGCACCACTCCTGGCCCTGGGGCAATCTCTAATCATGTTATGAGTGTCACCACACTCAAAGCAACCCCTCAGAGGATGCTACGTCTGAGACTGAATAGGAGCTGACCTGCTGGGCTGGCCGTAAATAGCACCTCGAACTGGAGGCACACTGGATACTGGCGGTGCATAAGAGAACTCCTGAGTTCTAGGAGGAGCTAGAATACTGCTGGCTGCTGGAAGGGTTGAATGAACAGGGCGACCCACAAAGCCCCTACCGTGACGTGCTGCTGGTGCACGAGCTCCTGAAAAATGGCCAGTCTCTCGAGACCTCTTGGCCTCTCTCTCCTCTCTGTCCCGGGCAAACATGCCATCTACTCTCCTGGAAATACTCACTGCCTGTTGATAAGTGATATCCATCTCCAACTCTCTGGCCATACTGGTCCGAATACTAGGATGAAGTCCCTCTATGAAACGGCAAACCCGCTCTCTGACTGTGGCAACCAAGGCTGGTGCATGCCGAGCTAACTTGCCGAAACGAACTGCATACTCCGACATAGTGATAGTACCCTGGCGCAACTGCTCAAACTCTGCGCGCCAAGTATCCCTAAGGCTCTGAGGAACATACTCTCGCAGAAACATCTCTGAAAACTGAGTCCAAGTGAGTGAGGCTGCCTCGTCCGGACTACTCAGCTCATAGGCCCGCCACTACTGATATGCCGCTCCCCTCAGCTGGAAAGCGGTGAAAGAAACCCCACTGGTCTCCACAATTCCCATAGTATGGAGAATACGATGACACTCCTCAATAAATCCCAGAGTGTCATCTGAAGCTAGTCCACTGAAAGTAGGTGGGCGGTACTTCTTGTACCTCTCATGTCTGAGTTGCTCAGCCTTAGAAGTCGCTGCCCTAGCATCATGCTGAACTGGAGCCACTAGGGGCATAGGAATATACCCCGGGGCCTAATCAACCTGGCCCCTCTGCTCAGGAGTGCGGGCTGCGGGAGTCTCTGCCCCTCCCCCGGCCTGAGATGTAGTGAGAGCTATCGAGAGTAGTCCAGCCTAAGCTAGAGTACTGAACATTCTCATGAACTGAGCTAAAGTCTCCTGCAAGGCTGGAGTAGCAATAGGGACCTCCTGTGCTGGCTCTCTAGCTGGGGCTGCCATAGGCTCCTCTATCGTTGCTCTCATCGGTACTCGGGATGCACCGTGTGGTCGTCCTCTACCCAGACCCCAGCCTCTGGCAGCTCTGGCAGGGGGCTCGGGTGCCTGGTCGCCAGTCCTCCCCGTATGGGTCCTCACCATCTGTGGGAAAGAATATAATAGAATTTTAGAATTTTTGATGTCAATAACTCGCACGAAAAGAAAATCAAGGAAATATGATTGTTCTTAACACTTACATATCCCCTCGAAGATAGATAAGGATGTCTCCGCACCGATCCGCGAGACTCTAATAAACCTACTTGTGACTTGTGACTCCTATGAACCTAGACGCTCTGATACCAAGTTGTCACGACCCGATTTAGCCTCCGAAAGGCATCGTGACGACACCTACGACTAGGTAAGCCTAATTTCTGAACAGATATTAAATAGAAGCAATGAAATAAAGACGGAAATAAGTGAGTCTACAAATGAAACATCGACACCTGACGCGTACAAATTACAACTTTCCAAAAACCCGGAATATCACTTTAGTCACAAGCTCTGTCTCAAAATAGGTCTATACAACGTAAGGGAATTTACATGGAAAAAAAATCTATCTAAATCTGGAATGGAATGTGACTCGAAGGACTCTGCGAACGCAGTAGAATTACCGTTCGGTCCCGTGGAAGTTGTTGCTCAGACCCCTAGCCACGAAACTGAGCGCTAGTACCTGGATCTGCACACGAAAAACATGTGCAGGAAAGGGCATGAGTACACCACAAATTGGTAGCCAGTAAGTGCCAAGCCTAACCCCAGTCGAGTAGTGATGAGGTCAGGTTAAGGCTCTACTGGATTTTTTTTATAGTAGAACAGTTTAAAATGTAATAGAGAGATATAATAAGTTAAAGCAAAATAGTAGAAGAAATGAGCTAAAGGAAAATAGCAACAGGGAGCCCTCGGCTCAGCACAAAATATCTCATAGTAACAAGTATGCAATGCAGTACATGGGGAAAGCTCCCGGAATCTCGTCTGTAGTCCCAATTTAAATATGCAATGCAGTACAGGGGGAAAGCTCCCAGAATCTCGTCCGTAATCCCAATGTAAATATGCCAAGAAGTACAGGGGTAAAGCTCCCGGAATGTCGTTCATAGTCCCAATTAAAATATGCAATGCAGTACAGGGGAAAAGCTCCCGGAATCTCGTCCGTAGTCCTAATTTAAATATGCAATGCAGTACAAATACCAAATACAATTTTCATTTAAAATAGTTCAAGAAAATCAAAGGCAAAAATATGGATAAAACTACCTAAACATGGTGCACATAGTAACAACTAGGGGAAGTTCAAGTAAAACAGGTAGACATGTTACTTCCTAATCTAAACTACATAGTCAATACATGAGACCGTGAAATAGGAATGTAATGATTTAAGTCATGGAGGGAAAAGTGGAGTTTTAGCAGCAATGGCCCGTGTACGTACTCGTCATCTCACGTACACGGCGCCTAAACAACATAAAACAATATTAAAATAGCCTAAGGGGAAGTCCCCGACACATAGTTAGGCAAGCCATTTACCCCAACTGTGCTACTCAACTCAAAACCACGCTCTTTCCACGAGTATCCGACTCCGAATGGCCCAAATCTATTCCATTCTATTGCATAATGTAAATATCACTTTAAGGAATCAAAATAGCTAATAAGTTCGAGGCTAATACACGAAATTAGGAAAATTTCCCAAAAAGTCCCCTGGGCCCACGTCTCGGAATCGAGTGAAAGTTATAAATTTAGAACACTCATTCACTCACAAACTCGCTCGAACATGAATCATCGAAAACCGACGTCAAAATCTTATCAAATTCTCGGATTTCTAATTGGAGAAACTTCTTCCCATTATGATTTTCACCCAATTCATTGATTGCATGGAAGAATTTGCTATAGATAAATGCTATACAAGTGAAATAAGGTTAGGAATTGTTACCTATGAATCTTTTCCTCAAAAGCCACTCTAAATCGCCTACTCCCGAGCTCCAAACCGTTTTTAGAAGATATGAATTTCAAGCCCTCGAATTTGATATAAACTGCCCAGCGATCCTGCACTTGCGCCCCTTGGACCGCACATGCGAAAAATCCATCGCAGGTGCGAAACCCCACAAAAGGACTGGGCCCGCACCTGCGGCTGCGCACATGCGGAACCGCACCTGCGAGAACTGGTTGACCTTGACAAAGCCTGCACCTGCGAGCCCCTCTTCCGCATCTGCATGTCCGCACCTGTCGTTCCCCGTCCGCAGGTGCGAGACACCAGAACCAGCAATGGTTTAGCTGTTTCCAAGTTCCAAAAATCACCCGTTGAGCATCTGAAACATCCCTGAGGCCCCCGGGACCTCAACCAAACTTATCAACCAGTCCTAATACCTTATCCAAACTTAGTCAGGCCTCCAAAACACATCACCTAACACCAAAATCACCAATTATACATGGAATCAAGCCTAAGAACTTATGAAATTTCCAAAATCTACAACTGATGTCGAAACACATCAAAACTAGTCCGAATGACCTCAAATTTTACACACAGGCCAAAAATGACACAACGGACCTACAGCCACTCTCGGAATTCCACTTCGAGCCCAATATCAAAATTTCACCTATCGGCCGAAATCGCCGAATTTCTAACTTTCACCAATTCAAGCCTAAATCTACTATAGACCTCGAAAACACATTTCGGACACGCTTCTAACTCGGAAATTATCCACGGAGCTAACAGAGCCGACGGAATCTCATTTCGGACCTTTCTTCACACAGTTCCAACTACGGTCCGATTTCTAAAGCTTAAACTCACATATAAGGACTATGTGTCCAAAAACTCTCAGAATTTCACCACTCAATGTTCCGACAAGTCCCAAAAGCAGAAATAGACATGGGGAAAATAGTTACTAGGGGATCGGGGCGCTAACTCTCAAAACGACCTACCGGGCGTTACAAAGAAGCATATTATGGCTCTAGGTTTTCAAAGGATATGACCATGTTTATGTATTGTAAAATGACTTGATTACTATAATATGCTCATCAATATTTGACTCTTGAATTTATACTCATGTCTAGTACACATGTGATGATATTTTGTTGACAGTGTGTCGATCAAGTCACAAGATTGACTCTCTCACATGAGTAATCTCCTCTTAAGTTAAGAATCGTGAAGAGATGAAACCTTACAGAACCTTGTCATATGTCACTTGTAAAGCTCGGTCTTGACAACTAATCAGACTTACGAATTCCACTATTCGATTATGACTTGTTTTGTAATCCAGATGTGAGTTTATCTAAAAAGATGGATTAAGGATTATTGAGTTGTGAAATTCGGGCTAGACATTTGTAGGTGTCTAGACCAAGATCTGTACGGTGTTGAATGAGTAAACGAATACACACACACACACTAATGTATGATGAGAACACAACACGTGTTTCATGCCACGTGTGCTAACGACCGATGGTATACTGGAAGAATAGATCTCTGCTTCTTCATTGTGTGAGATCTCCAAAAGCTATATTAAATTTTGTTGAAATACCCTTTGACCTTTTACAATTTCCTGAAGTGCCAATCGATGTTTCTACTCTAACATGTCACCAATAGCCATGAGTGATTCGGTAATGCGGTGCATGTCTAGGAAAGCAAGTGATTTGGTGGAAAGATTCGAGTAGAAAGGGAAGACAACTATAATTTAGTAATTTAAGTTGTATTCATAGGTCAACCATTACACTTACCATGAGGGTACTGGGTGTAATTGTGGATACAATGTTATACGAGAACTCGAGTTTATTTCTTTCGAGGATGAGGGATTGGATAAATAGCTACTGAAATAGCGAATGATATCTAGGGTATTGTGAGTAATAATAAGATCCCAAGGTAGTAGTGAATCATTTTTGCATGTAATTGGATTTCTACATGGAGTTGTTAATCAACCTTAAAGGGTTTAAGAATATTATATCTCTTAGTGCTTGTAGGTCGCACGAACTATTTGCCAGTATGAATTCGTGTGTTATTGTCGTGGTACTGATTTGGGTCAAGTCCACCATGTGCGAAGTGGGATGTTGGATATTGAGTTTGGGTCACCCATATGGACTGACCCAACCCGTTTTAAAGGAGATATGATTAAAGAAAGTTACGTAGGGAAGGTTTACTCCTAAAAAAGTTATCGCACGTTACAAAGAAAGTGGGAGCATGCGATCAATGTGGGATCAGTTTATCGGTAGTTTTTCATTGACAACTTCCCGTCTCTATATAACTCTCCTTCAATAGAGTTTTTACTCTGTGCAATTCTTTCTAAAAAGAAAAAACACACTGAAAGGAAGAAGAATGCATCTAGTTTGTAAAATAATATTTCGTTTCCAAGAGAGACGAAGTTAGACTTGAGCATTTGATCAAAGAAGGCCCTGCAAAACGTTTGCTACTGTTAATAGGTACACAAATTGATGTCCCTGTTACTGTTTTAATCTACATTATTGTTTTCCAACATTTTATATTTATAATAGTTAAAGTTAGTTTTTAATAATAATAATAATAAAGGATGATATAGTAAAATTATCATATTATTTATTGTTTCTTAAGGGATGTGTCAAGTTAATAGTGAACAAGTAAACCTATATGGTAGGAGTATAACTTTATTAACTATAACAATAATCACTATTATAAACTACTCATAACTTTGAGTCTTTGACTGAACGGGATTCTCTAGTTTTACAATTTTGCTGTAATCAAAGACTACGGGCTCATTTGGTATGATGGATAATGAATAATTAGTTTTTAGAGTAAATATAAGAAGAGTTTATCCCATGTTTGGTTGAGAGATTAATTATCTTGAAATTGTAGTATTTTTTTTTTTATCTATATGAAAATGTGGAATAACTATCCCGATATAATTAATCCTGGGATATTTTTCCAACCAAACGACACCTAAAGGCTCTATTCATACTATATCAACGTACACGATTCGCCAAGATCCTTATCTCAAGCCGTCCATCCTGCCGACTATTACATTGAACGACCATAGTACGTCTTAGATTTTTCATGGAGGTAGGTCCCACGTCCATTCGTTTTATTACGTTCTAGTGCTGTCCCATATGGGTCCCATTTCATCTAATTGGTGTGGCACTTCGCACCTCTTTTACGCTTTAGCAAACGCTGCTATGATTACTAAACAGAAACCCCCACTCCCCTCAAAAAGGAAAAAAAAAAGAGAGATATTTTTGAATATTAAAAATCAGGGGAAATTTTTGCAGTTATTCTGCTAAATTTCCGGTCTTAATTTGTAAAGCTTCAAGGGTGGATTGAGTTGTGGACTGAAAAGCAGAGCTGGAAGGTCATTAAGGAAGGAAGTGTGACATTTTTTTCATGCCATTGGTATGCTGATTGAACACTCTATAGGTGATCTTTCATTCAATTCATTTGAATTCTTGATTTAAAGTTACTATCTTTCTTTCAGTTTAGTTGATTCCTTCACTTCCTGAATCCGTTTACAGTATAGTTCCAATCTGTTCTTATGGGTGTATAACAATAGTTTCTTAGTATAGTTAGAGTATAAATATTTGCAGTTTTGAGTCTTTGGTTCTGCTCTAAGTATCAGTTCTTGGATTCAAGTTTCAGTTTTTGTAGCTTTGGGCTGCGTTTTATAAGCTGATGCATTGTTCTCTGGTTATATATTATCTGTTTTACTATGTCGGAAGTAGGAACTAACACAACCTATTTGAGAGCTTGATTTATGGGTTAGTTTATTAACCTTTTGTATTACAGAACTGTCAAACTAGTAAAAGATTTGATTTTGGTCGAATTGCACTGCCTGGGTGGTTAATATCTGTGGTCGTCTCTTGCTACCTTAATTTGCAGGTATTGGAGTATCAGGGGGAAAAAATGAGCTTTGTCTGATTTTACTCTATAATTTGCTTTAATTGACTTCTACTGAAATTTCTTGAATCTGAAACAGCATTTGGTATGCTCGACGATCAACTTATTATAGAACTATGCTCTGATCTAGTGACGGTCTTTTTTTTCTTTTCATAATAGAGGTCATTTGCAGTGTAAGGTGTAATGTCTGGATATATGTACTTCTGATACATTTGGAAAACATAGGTGCATCGGCATTCACTTTCCTTCTCATTCCTAACTCAGCTTTGAAATCATTTCAGGAAAACAATGGCAAATAAAAGTTCAGGGGACAATAGGACTAGGACTTCTGTGTTGATTGTTATAGTAACTGGTCTATGTTGCTTCTTCTATTTGCTTGGAGCATGGCAAAGAAGTGGCTTTGGGAAGGGAGATAGTATAGCTCTGGCGGTCACCAAGACTGCTGGTGAGAACTGCAATATCCTACCGAACCTCAATTTTGAGACTCGTCATGGTGGCCAAGCGGGTAGCATTGATGATTCGGGAACAGAAGTCAAAAAATTTAAGCCATGTCATCCTCGTTACACTGATTATACACCGTGTCAAGATCAAAAGCGTGCTATGCACTTCCCAAGGGAAAATATGATCTATCGGGAAAGGCATTGTCCACCTCAAGAAAAGAAGTTGCATTGCCTTATTCCAGCACCTAAGTGGTATGTTACCCCATTTCCGTGGCCAAAAAGTCGGGATTATGTTCCATATGCAAATGCTCCATATAAGAGCTTGACCGTCGAGAAGGCCATTCAAAACTGGATTCAGTATGAAGGTAATGTGTTTAGGTTTCCTGGAGGAGGGACACAGTTTCCTCAAGGAGCAGATAAGTATATTGATCAGCTTGCTTCAGTAATCCCGATGCAAAATGGAACTGTTCGGACTGCTCTGGACACTGGTTGTGGGGTATGCTTTCTACTGTGAAATCCTCTGTTATTTCAAAAGATATCTGTGTCTCAGTTTCTTCACATACTTGGAGAGTATTTCTTGTTATTGTGTTGGCTGCTTTGGCTAACAATGCTTTATGAATCCTAGGTTGCAAGTTGGGGTGCTTATCTTTGGAAAAGGAATGTCATAGCAATGTCATTTGCCCCCAGAGATTCACATGAAGCTCAGGTTCAGTTCGCTCTTGAAAGGGGCGTGCCCGCTGTTATTGGTGTACTAGGAACAGTCAAAATGCCATATCCATCTAAGGCGTTTGATATGGCTCATTGTTCTCGTTGTTTAATCCCATGGGGAGCTGCTGGTATGAATGTAGTTTGGTAGCAAGACATTTGGTTTTACTTCGCTCCTTTTACTTGTTAACCTTTTCGGTAGCAGCGCTTTGGTTGCATATTTTATACTTTCTTCTTGCAGATGGAATCCTCATGATGGAAGTTGATAGAGTTCTTAGACCTGGCGGTTATTGGGTGCTTTCGGGCCCTCCTATCAATTGGAAGACTAATTACAAGGCCTGGCAACGACCCAAGAAGGAACTTCAGGAAGAACAAAGGAAGATTGAAGATATTGCTAAACGTCTTTGCTGGCAGAAGAAATCTGAGAAGGGAGAGACTGCAATTTGGCAGAAAAGGATGGATGCTGACTCATGCCGTTCAGAACAAGAAGATTCTGCAGTTACATTTTGTAAATCTGCAGATCCAGATGATGTCTGGTACGTCATCATTCTGAATAGTTCAGTTTTATATATTAGAAATTCATCTGTACTTCAAGAAAATGCTAAAGAGAATGTGCTTCTTGCCTCCCATTAGTGGCAAATTTTATGCTACTGTAACCAAGGTTTTCTCTTTTGGTGTCTTAAAGAAACTCGATTATGTCACCAATGCTAAAACTCTATGAGAACTTTTTGGACTTACGTAAACTTGATTCCTAAGAAGAAGTGTGTTTCAAGAAGGTCTCAGTATGTGGAAAGATATATAGAAGTCTTTGTACTGACAGATTTGTGATAATCTGATATGGTGGAGTATTGCATCCAACATTACTTGTACATTACCTGCAAATCAATATTGAAAATCAATTTTCATTGTTATTCCATTGTTTTGCTTCTGTTGATCAGGTACAAGAAAATGGAAGGATGCATTACACCAAGCAAAGGTAATGGTGATGACGAGGGCCTAAAGCCATTCCCCGAGAGACTTTATGTTGTTCCCCCAAGAATTGCTAATGGACTAGTTTCTGGAGTCTCCGTTGAGGAATATCTAGAAGACAACAAGAAATGGAAGAAACATGTAACTGCTTATAAGAATATTAACAAGCTCATCGACACAGGAAGGTACCGTAACATCATGGATATGAATGCTGGACTTGGAGGTTTTGCTGCAGCTCTTCATTCTCCCAAAATGTGGGTTATGAATGTTATGCCGACAATAGCCAAGAAAAATACCTTGGGGATTATATATGAACGGGGGCTTATTGGAATTTATCATGACTGGTATGGCTTCTTCTCTCATATGCTCAATATATGCTTATCTGGTATGACTGTGGCTTGGTAACATATCAAGCACAGGTGTTTGCCATTTGCAGGAGTTGTAGTATTCTTACCACTCAATTTTTGTGGTTGACTTGTGATTATTAATCTTGTATTCTCTAGTTTTTTGGTTGTAAATGCAAGGACCATCATAGGAAACTTCTGCTCTATTATCAATGACCTTGAAAAGAATTAAGGAATTATCATATGAACGGAAACCCTTGATCAAATATTACATTCCCTTTCTATGTTAGTTTGCATTTGTACTTCTGGTTTAGGTATAGTAGTTAACGTATTAACCTTAGAGGACGCTAAACTTTGGATCTGTGTGTGAGGCCTTCAATATCAAGGGTTAATTATGCGTATGCACGCAACATACCTATATACAACAGTATATGCTGCATGTTTAACACCAAATCATTTCCGCATGGTGGAAATGGCGGAAGGAATATCAATTCTCTGCTGGCTACTTTTTGATCAAATTGTTTTGTCTCTCCTAAGGAGATCAAACCGCGTATCTTATTTTATTCAGTGATTTACTCTTCCCCTTATCCTGCTGAAAGCTACTCTCTGATCACACTTATATTGTGATTCAGGTGTGAAGCATTCTCTACGTACCCAAGAACTTACGATCTCATTCATGCTCACGGTCTTTTCAGTTTATACAAGGACAAGTAAGTGTTCCATCTTAACATTTTGTTGTACTTGAGCATTTCAGCCTGTTCCACGTTGAGATTAAGAAACTTATATAATATTGTGGCTTCTGTGTTTACTTGTCGTTACTTTCGTTCCGGCCTTCTTATTACAATACTCAGTTTTAGTTTTGTATCTTTGTATTTTTGCTTCGGTTTTCTAATTGGTGTGCTTGCTGCTTCCCTTCTTTTTATTTTTCCTAAGCCGAGGGTCTTCCATAAACAACCTCTCTGTCTTCTTGAAGGTAGGGGTAAGGTCAGCGTACATACTACCCTCCCCAGACCCCACTTGTGTGATTACACTGGTTCTGTTGTTGTTGTTGTATATAATATTGTGGCTCTTAAGAATTGGTCTGGACGCCAATGTCTTTCATGGAGGTTGTATTGTGAGCCCTCTCTAACTGGCTCAGTGGTGACTTGAATTGCACGTGACAAATATTTGCTGGTTTCATCCTGCGGAACTGAAAACAAGCTCAAAAATGATCTGACTTGGTTGGAAATAAAGGAATAAGTCGGAGTATTAGTGTGGCTAAGTCAAACATCTTCAAGTTACTTCCTCTGTTCCAATTTATATTTGCACAACACTCTTCTAATTTTAGTATGTTGCAAAACTTTTGAAATCATTCCGTTCCTATACAAGTTGTATAATACAACCTTTATTGCTTCCTTTGAATCCCATTCTGAAGCTGAACTTTATGCGAGTAGCAAAACTATTATATAATGCATAAAACTCCATCCCCTTTTCTAATACCAACTCAAAAAGTTCCGTTGGTGCATCTTCTTGTTTGTAATTGTAGTTACCAAGTTTAGGGTGTCTGTTTTGGTATTTTGTGACATAATCCGACCCCTTCTGGATAAGCTGAAATTTACTAATAAGAGCTTTTCTAATTCTATAGGGTTAAGAGTTATGTTAAAGTCAATAGCATTTTTGGAGGTTGATTGGATTATCCAAATCTGAATTCAATGTTAAACCAATAAGGTGTGGTATGCTTCACCTTAACTCAAATACTTGGAGATAAGTTAAGTAACTAGAACACGTCTGCTGAATTGGTGTAGGCTAAAAGGAAAAATAGATTATCAAATTGGGATGGATAAAATAAATATCTAACCACTTAAACGTTTAGGTAATATTGAGAAGTAACTGCAAAATCAAGCATGGGGTGGCCAGTCTACAAGTAGAGGGCAAGTGTGTGTTTTGACTAATCCAGAGTATTGTTTCTTGTTGTAGCTGCTATCACCTTTACTATGAAACAAGAATACAATTAGTGGTTCTGTGTTGATTTTCTTGTTTGCTGGTCATGTAGGTGTGACTTTGAAGACATTCTCTTAGAGATGGACCGTATTCTGCGGCCAGAAGGCGCTGTTATTATGAGGGACGATGTAGACGTGCTAATTAAGGTGAAGAAGATAATAGGAGGTATGAGATGGGACTTTAAATTGATGGATCATGAAGACGGCCCTCTTGTTCCCGAGAAAGTACTCGTAGCAGTCAAAAAATATTGGACTGTTGGTGATAATAATTCCACATTCACACGATAAGATGCCCGCGAAGATGGTGCTGTGATCAATGTATCTGCAGACTGCAGACCCTTCACCACAAGAAAATTTTGGTCGAGGAGGTACTCTCCTTAATGTATGTGTTTACATTTCTATTGATGGATCCATAAATTATACTAGTATATGAACACTTGCATTCATTTATTCTCTCTTTGAAGCCTCACTGTTTGATGAGTCTTGAAATTTCTGTTGTTGTATTCTTAGAATCTTAGGAGCATTTTCTTCCTTCAAAAAACATACTCCTATCTTGTAATGTGTTCAATTCTAGTGGACCTTTTGGATTTGAGTCTGTTTCATTTCTTGTATAAGATATTTGAATATTGATATTAATACTTCTTCAAAAAGATTAAGAATGAAATTGTAGCTATGGAGTCTCCATCCAGCAAGATTCTTCAAGATTCTGACATTGTATTGGAGCTTGAATATAGATATTAAAGGGCAGTCCGATGCACTAAGCTCTTGCTATGCGCGGGGTCCGAAGAAGGGCCGGACTATAAGGGTCTATTGGACGCAGTCTTTTCCTGCTCTGCAAGAGGTTGTTTCCACGGCTCGAACCCGTGACCTCCTCGTTGTATGGCAGCAACTTTACCGCTTACGTCAAGGCTCCCCTCCTTGAATATAGATATTATCTGCTTTATTTCATTGGAACAAAATCCATCTCGTCACACCAAGTTTTTATTTTTTGGCCTCAATTTCCTTAAAAAAAATTAGTCGTATAGTCCTAATGCAATAATAAGAGGGTATGTTATTACCCATCCCGTACTTCGAGGCCTTGAAAACCTCATTTGTAATTGCCTCGATTTGTGTGCGATGTCCGGGAGCGTAACCGAACAGCTTAAATATGAAATTCAGTGAAAAATGCTAAGATTTGATATTAAAATGAATAAATTTGACTTTGGTGAATATTTTGGGTAAACGGACCCGGACCCGTGATTTGACGGTCCCGGATTGTCCGTAGGAAAATATGGGACTTGGCCATATGCTCGGAATCGAATTCCGAGGTCCCGAGCCCAAGAAATGAATTTTTGAGTAAAATTGTTTTTTTGAAATATTTAAGGAAATTGAAAATAAAATCTGATTAGAAAGTAATGGTATCGGGCCCGTATTTTAGTTCCGGCGCCCGGTACAGGTCTTATATATGTTTTAGGCACTTTCTGTAAAGTTTGGTTGAAATCGGATTTCGTTTAACGTGTTTCGGACTTAAAAATAGAAACTTTGATGTTTTTATGAAAATTGATAGAATTCATGGATATTGAGGTTTATTTCTATGTGTACGATGTTGTTTTGGCGATTTGATCGCACGGGTAAGTTCGTAGGATGTCGTGGGAGTGATCTGTAAAAAATTGGTGTCGTTCCGAGATGTATAGGTCAGTTCGACATGTTGTTAGCAAAATTAGAAAATTCAAATTCCTAAGTTGGTTCTTGAGGTTTGGGGTGTGATTTCGAGTTTTAGCGTTGTTTTGGGTGTTCCGAAGGTTCGAGCGAGTCCGTATTATGATTTGAGGTTTGTTGGTATATTCGGTTTGGAGCCCCGAGAGCTCGGGTGAGTTTTTGATAGGCCACGGAGTTCATTTTTGAACTTGGAAACCTACTGGTGTTCTGTTCTGCAGGTTTCGCAAATGCGAAGCCAGCATCGCAAATGCGAAAATTGCACTGGCTGCACAGTGCTCGCAAATGCAAGCCTTTCTTCGCAAATGCGAAGCCCCTCCTCCTGCACAGTGATCGCAAATGCAAAGTATTCTTCGCAATTCCCATGCAGGAGTGTTCGCAATTGCGAACACCTGTTCGCAATTGCGATGCCAACCAGTGGCCTGCACTGTACAAAATCGAGTTTTTTCTTCACATTTCATAATTTTCTCAACTCAACACTCCTAGGCGATTTTTCCAAAGAACAAGACTCTTCCAAATCAGTTGTAAGTGGTTTTTACTCATTTCTTTTTAATCATTAACATCATTTAACATGTTTTCAACTTAAAATCAAAGATTTTCATAGGCGAAATTGGGTGGATTGGGTAGAACTTAGGTTTCTTCAAAAATTGGGGTTTGAGTGGGTGATTGACCTCCGAATTGAGAGATTTTTATATGGCTAGACTCGTGAGGGTTCGAGGGTTCTGAAAATGTAAAATTTACCCGACTCCGGTGTGCTGGCCTGAGGGGCGTTTTGGTCATTTCACCTAATTTCGCGTCGTAACCTCGAATTGAATAGTAGCACCAATTGCATGAGATGTTATTTACAGTATGAAATTTATTTGAATATATTTGGGCCATTTGTAGTCGGATTCTTGTGGCAAACGTGTGGCTTCGGGTTGATTACTATACTTCGGACCCGAGGTAAGTGTTCGGTCTAACCTTAGCTTGAGGGAATAGGAGTTGAATATAATTTGCTACTTGCTACTTGCTACTTGCTAATTGCCAAATACGATGTATAGGCATGGTGACGAGTATCTATACATCGGTGTCTAGCATGACCGTAAGTCTTTATATTGTGAATATTCTGAATTCGTGATAACTTTCATGCTTTATTGATGACTTCTATATGTTGTGAAGAATATGTGAAGGGAATTGTATTCCGTAAACTCCGTTGGAGCATTGTCTCAAACTGTGAATTGAATAATGAAGAAATATGAGATATTGTGTCTTTGGAGCATTGTCTCAAATTGTGAACTGAATAATGAAGAAATATGAGATATTGTGTCTTTGGAGCATTGGCTCAAATTGTGAATTGAATAAGGAAGAAATATGGGGTATTACAGTCTTTTGAGCGTTGGCTCAAGTGATAGAAAAAAATCATGGAAATGAAAGTGAAAGAAAGAGAAGGAGTTATTGAATTATACCCTTGCCGGGATTTAATTGTTTAATTTTTGATCCCTTGTCGGGATCCCTATATCTATTATGTTGACTTCCTTGCCTTGTTTGTGATTACTATTTGGGTGAGGAAGAGTGTTAAAGCACGAAGGGTGATGCCGTGCACTTGTCTTGGTGAGAATGAGAGTAAAGCACGAAGGGTGATGTCGTGCATTGTTTGATATTGTCTCCCTTGCTGGGATGTTGATATTCCTGTTACTGTTCCCTTGCCGAGATTTCTATATCTGGTATGTTTACTCCCTTGCCCTTGTTAGTGATTGCTGTTTGGGTGAGGAAGAGTGTTAAAGCACGAAGGGTGATGACGTGCATTGTTTGACATTGTGAGGAAAAAGTGTAAGGCACGAAGGGTGATGCCGTGCCGTACGATGTACCATTCCATACCGATATTCATTGATTACATTATACATTGCATACTGAGGAAAGAGAGTAAAAGGACGAAGGGTGATGCCGTGCCATGATTTACATTGATTACTTTATACATTGCACAGTGAGGAAGAATGTAAAAGCACGAAAGGTGATGCCGTACAAGTTTGTGATTTCTTGTCCTTATTGATATGCTGGCTTGTTGTTCCTTTCCTTATTAAGATTTCTTATATGAAATTGTCATCTCCCCACATCATGTTCCCCTTCCTTTGTTAATTGTTTTCTCTCTATATTTCCTATTCGTTGTATATATGTATATATATTTATTTGAACTGCACAGGTTTATTTGGTAGTCTGGTTCTAGCCTCGTCACTACTTCGCCGAGGTTAGGCCAAGCACTTACTCAGTACATGGGTTCGGTTGTACTGATGCTACACCTGCACTTCTTTTATGTTGTGCAGATTACGCAGCCGGACCCGAAGGACATCATTAGTGGGAGTGTCTTCCAGTTCTTCATAGAGGCTTCAAGGTATACCCGCTGGTGTTCGTGGGCCTTGGCGTATCTTCTATCCCATTGTCTTCGATTCTGTCTTGCTTTTCCTTTAGTTTTGAAGGCAGACATGTATTTCCTTTCAGACTTGTATTTAGCACTCTTAGACAGTTCGTGAGTTTGTGACTCCAGGTTTTGGAAAATTTTGTGTGGTTATATTGTGATTGTATTACTTAGCTTAAACTGTATTTATTCTGCTAATTTAATTTCGAAGCGTTTTAGCTTATTCTGGAAAGTTATGATTTTTATGCTAGTTTAGCTATATACGTTGGCTTGTCTAGCGGGTTCAACGTTAGACGCCATCACGGCCCGATGGTGGGATTTCGGGGTGTGACAAGTTGGTATCAGAGCACTAGGTTACTTAGGTCTCACAACTCACGGACAACTTGGTAGAGTCTGAGGGGTCGGTACGGAGACGTCTGTGCTTATTCCCCAGAGGCTGCAAAGTTAGGATGACTCCATATTTCTTTTCTTCTCTATCGTGCGCTACGAATTCTAAGTACTGATTGATTTTTTATTCTATTCTCTCGCAGATGGCGAGGACGCGTGCTTCCCTTGGTTCCGCCCAGCAGTCAGACACTCCGGCTACAACTCCTACTCGAGGTCGAGGACGAGGCCGTCCTAGAGGCCGAGGCCGGGGTCGGGCTCAGCCTAGAGCAGCAGCCCCAGTGGAGGACCCTCAGGTCGAGTCTGACGAGGAGGTCCCAGTTCCGGCAGTCCCAGTTGGACCAGCTCAGGTCCCAGAGGGGTTCATAGCTACCCTAGTGCTTCAGGACGCCCTTGTCCATATAGTCAGACTCATGGAGAGTGTAGCACAGGCGGGTCTTCTTCCTACAGCACCAGCCGTCTCTCAGGCTAGGGGAGGTGCCTAGACTCCTGTCGCCCGCGTGCCAGAGCAGCTAGCTCCACAGTTACAAACTCCGGCATCTCAGCCAGCCGGATTAGCTAAGATGCTATGTGGAGACTGGACAGGTTCACCAAGTTATTTACTGCTACTTACACTGGTTCACCATCAGAGGATCCCCAGGATTATTTGGACAGCTGCCACGAGGTTCTTCAGAACATGGGCATAGTGGAGTCCAACGGGGTTGACTTTGCTACTTTTCGGTTATCGGGCGCAGCCAAGAGTTGGTGGAGAGATTATTGCCTAGCCAGACCAGTTGGATCTACACCTTTGACTTGGACTCAGTTCTCAGAGGTATTTCTGGGGAAGTTCCTTCCCATTACTCAGAGAGAGGACCTTCGGAGACAGTTTGAGCGTCTCCAGCAGGGATCTATGTCAGTCACTCAGTACGAGACCAGATTCATCACTCTAGCCCGACATGCTCTTATGATACTTCCCACTGAACGGGAGAGGGCTCGGAGATTTATTGAGGGATTGGCCCGGCCTATCATACTTCGGATGGCTAGAGAGTCAGGTACAGACATATCGTTCCAGGATGCGGCCAATATGGCCAGAACGATTGAGATGATTCTGTCACAGGGCGGTGGTCAGGGGGCTGACAAGAGGCCCCGTCATTTCGGTCGTTTCAGTGGAGCCTCATCTGGGGGCAGGGATTCTTCAGGCAGAGGCCATCCTCCCAAACCTTTTCATCCAGCTCTTCAGGTTTCCCATGGTACTTCGGGTGGTCGTGATTATCAGCCGCACTATTCTGACCAGCAGCCTTACAGTGCGCCACCAGCTCCCATCAGTGCACCGCAGCATCAGAGTTTTCGGGGTGTTCATTCAGGTCGACAGAGTCAGATTCAATTCCCTCAGCAGCCGAGGTCTTGTTACACTTGTGGCAATCCGAGTCACCTTGCCAGGTTTTGCCCTCGAGCATCAGGTAGTTCTCAGCATCATGGTTCCCGTGCCATGGTACAGGCACCAGGTGTTCCACAGCCTGCTCAGCCAGCTAGAGGTGGGGGTAGAGGTGCTAGAGGTGGAAGTAGAGGTCATAGAGGTGGAGCTCAGGCCGCCAGAGGTGGAGGCTAGCCAGCAGCCGGCCGCCCCAGAGATGTGGTTCAGGGTGGTGGGGCCCGGCCCCGAAGTTATGCTCTTCCATCCAGGCCATAGGCTGAGTCTTCAGATGTAGTCATTACAGGTACTATTCGGGTTTGTGATCGAGATGATTCAGTGCTATTTGATCCAGGGTCTACGTATTCGTATGTGTCCTCTTATTTTGCACCATACCTGGTCATGCCTAGTGATCCACTGAGTGTTCCTGTTTATGTATCTACACCAGTGGGCGACTCTATCATGGTCAATCGTTTCCATCATTCTTGTGTTGTGGTGATTGGGGGTCTTGAGACCCGTGTTGATTTGTTGCTTTTGGGTATGGTCGACTTTGATGTTATATTGGGGATGGACTGGTTTTCTCCATATCATGTCATCTTGGATTGTCATTCCAAGACGGTGACCTTAGCCTTGCCAGATTTGCCCCGTTTGGGGTGGAAAGGAACTCCTAGTTATTCTACCCGTAGTGTTATTTCGTACGTGAAGGCTCGGTGAATGGTCGAGAAGGGGTGTTTGGCTTATTTGGCTTATGTTCGCGATTCCAGTGTTGAGGTTCCCTCTATTTATTCGGTGCCCGTGGTTCGTGAGTTTCCTGATATTTTCCCTTCAGACCTGCCGGGGATGCCACCCGACAGGGACATTGACTTCTGCATTGATCTGGCTCCGGGCACCCAGCCCATTTCTATTCCGCCGTATCGCATGGACTCGCCAGAGTTGAAAGAGTTGAAGGAACAGTTGCAGGGTTTGCTTGGGAAGGGTTTCATTAGACCCAGTGTTTCCCCTTGGGGTGCTCCAGTTTGTGAAGAAAAAAAATGGGTCGATGAGGATGTGCATAGATTACCGGCAACTGAACAAGGTTACAATCAAGAATAAGTATCCACTGCCGAGGATTGATGATTTGTTCGATCAACTTCAGGGTGCCAAGGTATTTTCAAAGATAGACTTGAGATCTGGCTACCATCAGTTGAGGATTAGGGCATCCGATGTCCCTAAAACAGCTTTTTGCACTCGGTACATGCATTATGAGTTCTTAGTCATGTCGTTTGGGGTTAACGAATGCCCCAGAAACTTTTATGGACTTGATGAACCAAGTATTCATGCCTTATTTGGACTCGTTCGTGATAGTCTTCATTGACGATATACTGATATACTCCCGCAGTCAGGAAGATCACGAGCAGCATCTCAGAGTGGTTCTTCAGACTCTGAAGGATAGTTAGCTTTATGCAAAGTTTTCAAAGTGTGAGTTCTGGTTGAGTTCAGTTTCATTCCTGGGTCATGTCGTGTTTGCAGAGGGTATTCAGGTTGACTCGAAGAAGATTGAGGCATTCAAGAACTAGCCTAGACCAGCATCAGCTACAGAGATTCGGAGTTTCTTGGGATTAGCATGCTATTATCGTCGGTTCGTGGAGGGGTTCTCATATATTGCATCCCCAATGACTAGGTTGACCCAGAAAGGTGCCCAGTTCATTTGGTCGGACGAGTGTGAGGCGAGCTTTCAGAGGTTCAAGACAGCTCTGACTACGACACCGGTATTGGTTTTGCCCACTGGTTCAGGGTCCTATACAGTCTATTGCGATGCTTCCCGTATTGGGCTTGGTGCAGTGTTGATGCAGGATGGCAAGGTCATTGCTTATGCTTCGAGGTAGTTGAAAATTCATGAGAAGAACTACCCAGTGCATGATTTAGAGTTGGCATCCATTGTCCATGCACTGAAGATTTGGAGGCACTACCTGTATGGCATGGCGTGTGAGGTGTTCACTGATCATAAGATTCTTCAGTACTTGTTCAAGCAAAAAGATTTGAATTTGAGGCAGAGAAGATGGTTGAAGTTGTTGAAGGATTATGATATTACCATCTTATATCACCCGGGAAAGGCCAATGTGGTGGCCGATGCTTTGAGTAGGAAGTCAGCTAGTTTGGGTAGTCTTGCTTTTATTTCGGTCAGTCAGAGGCCGCTTGCCTTGGATGTTCAGGCTTTGGCCAATCAATTTGTGAGGTTGGATATTTCTGAGCCTAGTCGAGTGTTGGCTTGTATGGTCGCTCGTTCTTCATTATTTGAGCGTATCCTTGATCGGCAGTTTGATGATCCCCATTTGTGTGTCCTTAGGGACACGGTGCAGCGCAGAGGTGCCAAGCAGGTGACCTTAGATGATGATGGTGTTTTGAGATTACAGGGGCGAGTTTTTGTGCTCAATGTTGATGGGATCCGAGAGTTGATTTTAGAGGAGGCCCATAGTTCTCGGTACTCTATTCATCCGGGCGTCGCGAAGATGTATTAGGATTTGCAGCAGCATTATTGGTGGCGTAGAATGAAGAAGGATATTGTGGCATATGTGGCGCGGTGTTTGAATTGTCAATAGGTTAAGTATGAGCATCAGAGGCCTGGTGGCCTATTTCAGAGGATTGAGCTTCCCGAGTGGAAGTGAGAGAGGATCACTATGGACTTCGTTACCGGACTTCCGTTGACCCGGAATAAGTTCGATGCAGTGTGGGTCATTGTTGATAGGCTGACCAAGTCAGCACATTTCATTCATGTGGCAGTCTCATATTCATCCGAGAGGTTAGCTAAGATCTATATCTGGGAGATTGTTCGCCTTCATGGTGGGCCGGTATCTATCATTTCGGACCGGGGCGCGCAGTTTACCTCGCATTTCTGGGGAGCAGTTCAGCGAAAGTTAGGCACCCAGGTGGAGTTGAGCACAACATTTCATCCTCAGATGGATGGGCAGTCCGAGCGGACTATTCAGATATTGGAGGATATGATCCGGGCTTTTGTCATTGACTTTGGAGGATCATGGGATCAGTTCTTTCCTTTAGCAGAGTTTGCCTACAACAACAGCTACCAGTCGAGTATCCAGATGGATCCTTACGAGGCTTTATATGGTAGGCCGTGCCGATCTCCGGTTGGATGGTTTGATCCGGGAGAGGCTCGGTTGTTGGGTACAGATTTGGTTCTGGAGGCCTTGGACAAGGTCAGGATCATTCAGGATAGGCTTCGTACAGATCAGTCCAAGCAAAAGAGTTATGCAGATCACAAGGTTCGAGATGTGGATTTCATGGTTGGTGAGCGAGTATTGCTCTGAGTGTCGCCTATGAAGGGCGTGACGAGATTTGGGAAGAAGGGCAATCTTAGACCTAGATTCATTGGTCCGTTTGAGATTCTTGATCGAGTGGGAGAGGTGGCATATAGACTGGCATTGCCACCTAGCTTATTAGTCGTACATCCAGTATTTCATGTGTCCATGCTTCAGAGGTATCACGGCGATCCAGCCCACGTTCTAGATTTCAGCAGTGTCCAGTTGGACAAGGACTTATCTTATGAGGAGGAGCCGATAGCTATTCTAGACCGGCGGATTCGTCAGTCGAGATCCAAAAGTTTCCCTTCTGTTTGTGTTCAGTGGAGAGGTCAGCCTCCTGAGGCATCGACCTGGGAGTCCGAGTCCGATATGCGGAGCTGTTACCCTCATTTATTTCCCGACTCAGGTACTTCCTTCTTCTGTCTGTTCGAGGACGAACGGTTGTTTTAGAGGTGGAGAATGTAACGGCCCAAAGGGTAATCACCTATGTTATTACCCACCTTGTACTTCCGAGGCCTTAAAAACCTCATTTGTAATTGCCTCGATTTGTGTGCGCAGTCCGGGCGCGTAGCCGGACACCTTAAATATGAAATTCAGTGAAAAATGCTAAGATTTGATATTAAAATGAATAAATTTGACTTTGGTGAATATTTTGGGTAAACGAACTCGGACCTGTGATTTGACGGCCCCGGAGGGTCCGTAGGAAAATATAGGACTTGGTCGTATGCCCGGAATCGAATTCCGAGGTCCCAAGCCCGAGAAATGAATTTTTGAGTAAAATTGTTTTCTGGAAATATTTAAGGAAATTGAAAATAAAATCTGATTAGAAAGTAATGGTAACGGGCCCGTATTTTGGTTCCGACGCCCGGTACAGGTCTTATATATGTTTTAGGCACTTTCTGTAAAGTTTGGTTGAAATCGAATTTCGTTTAACGTGTTTCGGACTTAAAAATGGAAACTTTGATGTTTTTATGAAAATTGATAGAATTCATGGATATTGAGGTTTATTTCTATGTGTACGATGTTGTTTTGGCGATTTGATCGCATGGGTAAGTTCGTAGGATGTCGTGGGAGTGATCTGTAATAAATTGGTGTCGTTCCGAGATGTATAGGTCAGTTCGGCATGTTGTTAGCAAAATTAGAAAATTTAAAATTCCTAAGTTGGTTCTTGAGGTTTGGGGGTGTGATTTCGAGTTTTAGCGTTGTTTTGGGTGTTCCGAAGGTTCGAGCGAGTCTGTATTATGATTTGGGGCACGTTGGTATATTTGGTTTGGAGCCCCGAGGGCTCGGGTGAGTTTTGGATAGGCCACAGAGTTCATTTTTGAACTTGGAAACCATCTGGTGTTCTGTTCTGCAAGCTTCGCAAATGCGAAGCCAGCATCGCAAATGTGAACATTGCACTGGCTGCACAGTGTTCGCAAATGCGAGCCTTTCTTCGCAAATGCGAAGCCCCTCCTCCTGCATAGTGATTGAAATGTGAAGTATTCTTCGCAATTCCCATGCAGGGGTGTTCGCAGTTCGCAATTGTGATGCCAACCAGTGGCCTGCACTGTACAAAACCGAGTTTTTTCTTCACATTTCATAATTTTCTCAACTCAACACTCCTAGATGATTTTTCCAAAGAACAACACTCTTCCAAATCAGTTGTAAGTGGTTTTTACTTATTTCTTTTCAATCATTAACATCATTTAACATGTTTTCAACTTAAAATCAGAGATTTTCATGGGCGAAATTGGGTAGAACTTAGGTTTCTTTAAAAATTGGGGTTTGAGTGGGTGATTGACCTCCGAATTGAGAGATTTTTATATGGCTAGACTCGTGAGGGTTCAAGGGTTCTGAAAATGTAAAATTTACCCGACTCCGGTATGCTGGCCTGAGGGGCGTTTTGGTCATTTCACCTAATTTCGTGCCGTAACCTCGAATTGAGAGATTTTTATATGGCTAGACTCGTGAGGGTTCAAGGGTTCTGAAAATGTAAAATTTACCCGACTCCGGTATGCTGACCTGAGGGGCGTTTTGGTCATTTCACCTAATTTCGCGCCGTAACCTCGAATTGAATAGTAGCACCAATTGCATGAGATGTTATTTACGGTATGAAATTTATTTGAATAGATTTGGGCCATTTGTAGTCGGATTCTTGTGGCAAACGTGTTGCTTCGGGTTGATTGTTATACTTCGGACCTGAGGTAAGTGTTCGGTCTAACCTTAGCTTGAGGGAATAGGAGTTGAGTATAATTTGCTACTTGCTACTTGCTAATTGCCAAATAGGATGTATAGGCATGGTGACAAGTATCTATACATCGGTTTCTAGCATGACCGTGAGTCTTTATATTGTGAATATTCTGAATTCGTGATAATTTTCATGCTTAATTGATGACTTCTATATGTTGTGAAGAATATGTGAAGAGAATTATATTCCGTAAACTCCGTTGGATCATTGGCTCAAACTCTGAATTGAATAATGAAGAAATATGAGATATTGTGTCTTTGGAGCATTGTCTCAAATTGTGAACTGAATAATGAAGAAATATGAGATATTGTGTCTTTGGAGCATTGGATCAAATTGTGAATTGAATAAGGAAGAAATATGGGGTATTACAGTATTTGGAGCGTTGGCTCAAGTGATAGAAAAAAAATCATGGAAATGAAAGTGAAAGAAAGAGAAGGAGTTATTGAATTATACCCTTGCCGGGATTTAATTGTTTAATTTTTGTTCCCTTGCCAGGATCCCTATATCTATTCTGTTGAATTCCTTGCCTTGTTTGTGATTGCTATTTGGGTGAGGAAGAGTGTTAAAGCACGAAGGGTGATGTCGTGCACTTGTCTTGGTGAGAATGAGAGTAAAACACGAAGGGTGATGCCTTGCATTGTTTGATATTGTCTCCCTTGTTGGGATGTTGATATTTCTGTTATTGTTCCCTTGCCGGGATTTATATATCTGTTTTGTTTACTCCCTTGCCCTTGTTAGTGATTGTTGTTTGGGTGAGGAAGAGTGTTAAAGCACGAAGGGTGATGTCGTGCCGTACGATGTACCATTCCGTACCGATATTCATTGATTACATTATACATTGCATAGTGAAGAAAGAGAGTAAAAGCACGAAGGGTGATGCCGTGCCATGATTTACATTGATTAATTTATACATTGCATAATGAGGAAGAGAGTAAGAGCACGAAGGGTGATGCCGTGCAAGTTTGTGATTTCTTGTCCTTATTGATATGCTGGCTTGTTGTTCCTTTCCTTATTAAGATTTCTTATATGAAATTGTCATCTCCCCACAGCATGTTCCCCTTCCTTTGTTAATTGTTTTCTCCCTATATTTCCTATTCGTTGTATATATGTATATATATTTATTTGAACTGCACAGTTTTATTTGGTAGTCTGGTTCTAGCCTCGTCACTACTTCGCCGAGGTTAGACCAGACACTTACTCAGTACATGGGGTCGATTGTACAGTTGCTACACCTGCACTTCTTTTATGTTGTGCATATTACGCAGCCGGACCCGAATGGCATCATTAGTGGGAGTGTCTTCTAGTTCTTCATAGATGCTTCAAGGTATACCTGCTGGCATTCGTGGGCCTTGGTGTCTCTTCTATCCCCTTGTCTTCGATTCTGTCTTGTTTTTCCTTTAGTTTCGAAGGCAGACATGTATTTTCTTTCAGACTTGTATTTAGCACTCTTAGACAGTTCGTGAATTTGTGACTCCAGGTTTTGGGAAATTTTGCGTCGTTATATTGTGATTGTATTTACTTAGCTTAAACTGTATTTATTCCGCTGATTTAATTTCGAAGCGTTTTAGCTTATTCTGGAAAGTTGTGATTTTTATGTTAGTTTAGCTATATACGTTGACTTGTCTAGCGGGTTCAACGTTAGACGTCATCACGGTCCGATTATGAGATTTCGGGGCGTGACAAATAGTAACAGTAATGGTATCTTCAAGTTATGCATATCTGCTACAAGAATATTTGTAAAGCTGGCATTCCTCCGGGACTGATATAAGAAGAAGCTAATGAAATTGGGTAGCTTTTAAATTTAAAAAATCTCTTTACTAGCTACAAATTTACTTTAATAATAATTTATTATACACATTTGGTTCTATTATTATTAGAATATTATTTTGATTCTACTAAAATTCTATTAAACAAATTCAACCTTTTAATTAGTACTACCATAATTTTCATTTTCAATCCTCCACTATCAAGGTTTCCTATACTAACTTAAAACAAGGAGAAATGACCAAATTAATTTTACCCTGGCATTAACAATGGTAGTTACACTGAAATGTGAAAAGTTATTAGTACAAAAGTGAATATTTACCAAAGAATTGAGGGACGAAGATCGTTTTTCTTATTTCTTTTTTCTAATTCCTGAAGATCGGCTTATTAGGGTTGTGCATGATATTTGGAATGGTATTTGGTTTAAGTTTTAAAAAAAATTGGTATTAAGTATGATATTTGATATTTTAAAATAAAATACTGAAATACCGATATCGTATCGAAAAATATTATATTACACAAAACACATATTATTAATTATAACATAAATATATAAAAAGAAAAAACTAAAATTTTACTTTCCTTTATTCTTTAAGATCATCAATTAACTTTAAGCAAGTAACAAGATATTTATAATCAAATTTATTTCTTTATGTGCATTTTTCTCTCTCTAAGTTGATATTTTACCGAAAGGGAAAAAATCAAATCATATCAAATTTAATTAGGTAGGTATTATTATACGTATTTAAAAAATCGGATACCAAACCAAAATGTCTAAATATCATACCGTACGGACGAACACCACTACCGCCTACACGTCCTAAGGTGTAACATCTAACAGTTCACATCGTCAGCTGTCACCTTGAAAAAGAAAAAGACACCTCATTAAATATTTTTATTTAGTGAGGGACCCTCAAATTGATCTGACCAAGTAATTCCTATGATCATCATGTCATAGTCAATTCAATATTATTATAAACACTAGACAGGCTTGCAATGTTCTGTCAAGAAAAGACCAAAAACAATGACATATAATAAAATCTATAATATCAGATAGAAGCATAATTTAACAAAAGAGACCAAAACATTTTTCTAAGTAACATAGTTAGAGGTTTAAAATTACACTATGGTTCGAATTGTGACCATAAAACCTCTCCGTGACGGAGATCTTAGCCCACTCATCGCCGGAAGCAGACTATGGTATAGAAGAAAAACAATAACAACCCAGTAAAATCTCACCAGTGGGGTTTGGGAAGGGTAGAGTGTACGTAGACCTTACCCCTTACCCTACCCCGGAGGGGATAGAGAGGCTGTTTCCGGGAGATCCTTGGCTCAGAGACTAGCATACTATGGTAGAGAATATTCAGAAAAGAACATCACTTAGATGCATACAATCCATACTTAACCTCTACATATAGCAAATTATGACAAAAGGAAAGGCATTATTTGCTCCTTTTTTCTTTTTTCAACCTCAAAAAGAAAACCAGTAATACAACAATATATGCAGAAACATATATACAAATTACTGAGAAAGGCAAATACGGGTGTAAAATTGCAGTGGTACATACTTTTAAAACATGTACTAGTAACACTTTTGTTAGTCATCCTTGCAATCTTTATCAGGCCTAGCTTCATAACCCCCTTCTGGTCTCTTCACAAGTGCATATGGCATGTATGTACCAAGTATCCTATCCCATGTCACAAAGAAGGGTTGTGAAAAGTTATACTTGCTTCCGTAAAGTTGGTGATGGACGTCGTGGTATGCTGAGTTGTTCTTAAAGACGATATGGAACAGGTTTCCCGGTAGCCATAGTCCACAGTGATCATCGACTGTCTTGATGGTCGCAAACGAAAAAAAGAAGATAGAAGCTCGAGGAGACATGCCTGAGAAAAGGAAAGCTAGGGCCCCACCTATAGTGTCGAGTATCAGACCCTCTAAAGGGTGATTGTACAAAGCTCCGAATGCATATGGAACAACTAGCCGGTGATGCTGAGAATGGATATGCTTGTATAAGAACTTGTTTTGATGCATGTACCTATGCATAAAATATTGCCAAGTATCTAACACCACCATTGCAACAAAGAACTGTCTAGCAAGAACAAGGACGCTAGCCTGTTGATTTCCGCCAGATTCTCCATCATTACCTGTGACCTGTTCCGGAGAAGAATTTAGTGAACAAGAATAAATCATCAAACTTGCATCCAGAAACGCATTGACATATAAACACAAATAATGAAGAGTCTGGAAGAAAAATATTAGAGGAGAGCACAAGTGGAATAAGATATAGATTGGACCTAGAAAAATCACTTTATTGTGGATTGACCAAGAATGATTTCATTCTGCAATCAGCTAATAGACATTCCAAAAGCCAAGGTCCGATAACAATCTCTGAACCATATGACGTTGGACTAGATGTTCGCTTAAAGAACTCCAGTTGGCTGCTATATGTCAGAACAGCTCAAGTGGGGGACGTATTCAGTAAGCTACACGTGTGAAACTAAGGAAATAGGAAACGACACTATTGATCATATAAGCTAGGACCGATAACTCCAAAGTGTAGTTTAATCCACATGCACATGGGCCCAAAGTAAAAGTCAATTGCCTCATTTTGAGGTCACGGAAGTTTAGCAGATGCAGACATGTTGTAAATAGAACGAACTATCTTACACATAACACTAGAGTAATCTCTCAGTTCTTAGTTGTCACCTGTCACCGTTTCATCTCTATCACCGTTGACATCAATCCAAGGATGCACTGATTTCTCTTTCCTCTTCTTTGATGGGCAAAAAAAAATTATTCCTAAAAAAGATCCAGCTTATATGCTGAGCTAGGCGAGTAATATTCTTCTTCAAACTCTAAAAAGTAGAAAACCACCCAAATTCCTCGTTGGTTACCTTTTCAATAATCCAAATGTCCAGTTAAGAGGCTAGTGAAGGCACCGAGCAGCCTATTTTCTCATTAAGCACTATTTCTTTCCAACTTGCAAAGAATAAACTCTAACTAAACAGAGATCGAAGACATTATCCCTTGCTAGTTCTTTTAACCACCACCGCGAGAGTTTGACAATAGGAAGAAAGAAATCTATCTGTGTCGTCATCCATCCGACATCACAATAATAAAATACACATTTTAGGCTGCTAAAAGGAGGGATGAGAGGAGGGGGAGAGGATAGCCTAACAGACCAATGTCTCTACACCAATCTGCAAAACAGCTCAATCCAGACAAGAAATAGAAAAGCATTGATCGTTAAATTCTTCATAGATGCATCATTATTATTTTGAAGCTACCATCTCCCCCCAACCCCCTTTATCTCACACAACACTAATTTTCTTGGAAAAACGAATATTCTAGCATCAACTTATCGGGGCTCCTTCAATATAACGTGTTTTTAGTTGAGCATCCCAACACCTTTAGACACACAAACACCCAGAAAAGAGAGAGGAAGCCATAACTTCTATCAACTTAACGTAAACTATTCCAAGATGATAAGATCAATTCTTCTCCTTCAAGCACTGATACCTAACAGAAAAGATCAAAAAATGCAATTGAGATGCTTTTTCTATTCCAGATACTGACTTGTGATTTAACCAGCACTATCTCACTATCAGCCAACTATGTTGCTCGGACTCTCCGAAAATGTCGCTAGGTGCGTGTCGGATCCTCCAAAAGTAGTGTATTTTTGGAGGATCCGACACGGGTGCGGCAACATTTTGTAGAGTTCGCGCAACATAGTCAGCCAAAACTATAGTGCACATTTGTATCTGAATACTTGCACAAAATCATGTTATTCTCCACGGTATTGCTTTCCTTTCCCAAATTAAGGGAATTATTATCTGCCAACCTCAGAATTTATATATAATTAAATATAAAGAGCTTAGATAAACAGAGGCACTTGTGTTTCATAGGTTCATAAAATTCTTGGGTATTTCATAAAGAACACTTCAAATCACTATCTATAACAGCTACATAGACAAGTGATTTCTCCGCCCATCTGTAAGACGAATTCTATAAACAACAGCATATACATCAATAACAAGTCCACGATGTATTTTGAAGCGTATACCATCTCCCCCCTGTATGAAATATACCAAGCAAGTATACACTTCACATGTATTAAATCCAAAACCTCAAAAAGATTAAAAGAAAGTGTGTGGTCTTCAATCAAAAGCAGATAGCATCCACCATTACAGAATCAATCAACTATCACTCAAACCCAAACTAGATGGGGTTAACGGTATGAATCCTCTATATGCATTCCGCTCTATCCAGACCCATTTTATTTTAATACTAATTAAATCAGCTGCTAATGCAAACAGCCATGCGTAAAGGTAATAAAGAAAAATACAAGGAGTTACTAAGAAATTTCCAAGAAAGAAAGTATAACTAATAAGCACAATTCAAATGTACCAACACAACAATCGTCATTTCTCTACATCTCCGAAAAAAGAAAACACCAGATATATGCTCAACAAAAAAAAAAGGAATTTTTCAATATAAACTCCACCATCCTGCAAATAACCACAAATTATGCAGCAATAAAAACTAATTGTAAATCAACCACCCCATAAAGATCTTCATCAGATTCAAATAACGAAAATTCCAACAATGTATGCCTTGAGGTGCCAAATTCCAAACTTAAGAACTATTCACTGTCGTAATAGCCTCCTCAAGTTCCTCTTCCATGCCCACCACAGCGACAGTGTTGAACACAAAAGCAAGTATAAATTGCACATTGCTTACACCAAACTACATATTTTAAACTCAAATACAAGGATCAAACAAACATTCCAAACTTTGATCAACAGGGGATAGCAGCCATCATTAAAGGTCAATCAGTCAATCAAAAACTATTCTTTAATCCTAAATTGGCTCGCTATATAAAGCCTCTGTATCCAACTGATCTAGAAAATGCATCCTATGTTTCAAATTGAAAGAACTTATCATAGTTTAAGCTATTTTTGCGCTGGCGGTCAACTTACCACAACCTTCCTCCTTTATCCAGGAGGAGTTGTCAGGCTTAGTAACAACCAACAATGCTTTGTAAAATTCAAAGGACTATAAGAAACATGCTTCAAAAGGCAAGCATACAGCAATTACCATTTCTCAATCTCCAAAAATGGAAAAATCACACAGAAAAATTGCCAAAAATAAAAGAAGCAAACTTTGCAATAAAGGGTAGATGGGGTTACGAACCGCAAAGAGAACTGTAGCAACAACAGCCTGAACAGCCTGTTGAAGAAGAACCCCTTTAACAACCTCTTTCTTTGTAACCAAATTCTTCTCATCCTCATCTTTCTTTGTATGCAACCTATAATTTTCCATACCCCCAAGCATACAATACAATCCTGAATATACCCAATACACCACTATTGGCGAAATTGTACCCAACAATTCATCTGACACACCATATAATCCTCCACTAAAATCATCATTATCAATACTCATATTGACTTATCAGAAATACAATTACAATAACACAGATTCTTGGAAATTACGAACAAGATTCAAACTTTATGTATATAAGATCAGATTCTTGGTTACTATGAATAAAGATACAAACTTTATGTAAATGAAACAAGATTAATGGAAACTATGAAAAAAGATTCAAACTTTATGTAAATAAAACTAGATTCTTGGTGACTATGGAGAAAAAAAATTAAAACTTTATGTAAATGTGTTTTATTTATGGAAAGAAGGTGGGATTGGAGCTAGGGTTTGTGAGGGGTGTGGATTGAATTCTCTTCCAAATTTAATTGGAAGGAATTCAAGAAAACACAAAAAAAGGTAAAGTTAGGATAAAGAGAAACCTAATGATGATCAATATCTAGTTGGTTTTTGTTCCAGCTGTGTTTTGAAGTACAATAGAAGGACATTATTACAGCAAGAGTAAATATATTGCTATTGTTTTCATCATCAATATATATATATGAGGAATCTAGAAATGCTTTTTGAGAAGTAGTAATAATATTGATGAAAATAAATACTACTATGTTGTAAAGTGTGAAGATAGATTTTCCTACAACAAATCTATCTCTCCACCTTTTTTTGCCCATAAAAGGTTGGCAATTTATATTGTTAGAATACACATCAAAGTGAAAGATGAAAAAATTTCTTCGTTCTTTCTATTTCTTATTTATATTTTATTGCATTATTTTTATTTTATAACACGTAGCTTTAATTTTATTCTTAATCCCACTAAGTTGAGACATATTTTATTAAGGTACGTATCACTATATTCATTTTATTTATGGTAGTACATATCATATGCTCACTGTTTGTAGATTACTTTTGCTCTTGGGCATCTTAAATAGTCTAAGAACATTATAGTGATTAAGTAACTACTTCAGTGCTCCACTCTTAGATGACCTCAAAGTTATCAAACTAGCTACCCACTAATGACATACTTATAATATTTATGGACTTGCTGGATTAAAACATATCTTTAAGGCATTTTGAAGAACTGTGAGAAATGAATTGACAAGTAATAATTTCACATTGGTTTAATTACTTTATATTTATTTGATATGTTAGTCACGTTCAATTCCTTTAACACACACACACACACACACACATATATATATATATATATATAT
>ML420848.1:11422-134626 GCA_005239525.1 Nicotiana knightiana | reverse complement strand
AGATAAATAAGTTAGATAAATATATATATTAAGTGAAATGAAACAGTATGTTATTTTCAATTTATGGCTAGAATAAAATGAAATAGTAGGTTGTTTACATGATATAGCTTTATTTCCGTTTCTTTTTCTCTTACTCATTTTTGTTTCATTAATTGTTTACTAATATAATTATTTATCTAACTTATTTATCTTTTATGATAGTTTTCACTATGTCAAATTTATCAAAACTTGAATTTGTGGTGCTTGACATCACCGGGAAGAACTATTTATCATAGGTCTTTGATGCTGAAATTCACCTTGACGCTAAAGGTCTTGGAAATACTATTATACAAGGAAATGAAGCATCAAATCAGGATAAAGCAAAGGCCTTACTCATTTTTGTTTCATTAATTGTTTACTAATATGATTATTTCTCTAACTTATTCATATTTTATGATAGTTTTCACTATGTCAAATTTATCAAAACTTGAATTTGTGGCACTTGACATCACCGGAAAGAACTATTTATCATAGGTCCTTGATGCTGAAATTCACCTTGACGCTAAAGGTCTTGGAAATACTATTATACAAGGAAATGAAGCATCAAATCAGGATAAAGCAAAGGCCATGATTTTCCTTCGTCATAATCTACATGAAGGGTTAAAAACTGAATATTTAACCGTAAAAGGTCCACTTGAATTATGGACTAATTTGAAGGACTGATATGACCACTTAAAACTTACGGTATTACCGAAAGCTCGGTATGAGAAGATACCTTTAAGGTTACAAGACTTTAAAACCGTAAGCGAGTATAATTCAGCTATCTTTAAAGTAAGTTCTCTATTAAAATTATGTGGAGACACTATCATAGACGAGGACTTATTGGGAAAAAACATAATCTACTTTTCACGCTTCAAATGTGGTGTTACAATAACAATATCGTGAAAAGGGTTTTAAGAAATATTCCGAGTTAATCGCATGCCTACTTGTGACAGAGCATAATAATACTCTGTTAATGAAAAATCATGAAGCCCATCCCACTAGGTCAGCTCCATTCACGGCAGTGAATGCTATAGCAACATATGATAAGTTTGAAAGAAAACAAAATATTACCGTGGTCGTGGACATGGTCGTAGACGTAGACGAGGAAGGGGACGAAACAATTATTGTCATTATGGTGGAAATAAACTGGAGAACCATAAGAGTTCTCAAATTAATCATTCAAAGGGTAAAATTAGTATGTGTCACCGATGTGATATGAAAAGTCGTTGGGCACGCATTTGTCGTACGCCAGATCATTTTGTCAAACTTTATCAAGCCTCCCTTAGAAAGAAAGAAAATAATGTGAAGGCACACTTGACCTTTCAAAATAATGATGATGAAGCAGGTCCCTCAAACAATATGATTCTGAGGCACATCTTGCGTACAAAGATGATGATTTTGAGTCCTAGCAAATATTACTCATTTAGAAGATGGAGACTTCTTTGAGGATATTGGCTGAAGAACTAGTCATCTTACTGGGGAATGAAGCTATAATAAAATTTTCATTTTTATGATTGCAATTAGTTTATTTTTCTTGAGTGTATTTTCCTAATGCATTATGTGCTGCTAGTTTCTACATTTTTAATGTATTTCTTAATGTTCTTTTTTTATTTGTCATCATATTTCTTATGATGTACTTTTTGATTTTTTTATGAAGAATATGAAAATTCCCGAGTCTTCAGTTGGACTCAAGATTAATAAAGATGATCTATGTCTTCTTGATAGTGCTACAACACACACTATTTTAAATGATAAGAGATATTTCTCTTATTTAGCAATGAAAGCAGCCAATGTTAATACAATATCTGGTAGTACAAGATTAATTAAAGGTTTTGGAAGAGCCAATTTATTACTACCAGGAGGAACACATTTGGCTATTGATGAATCACTATATTGTAGTAAATCTAAAAGAAACTTATTAAGTTTCAAATATATTCGCCAAAATGGCTACCATATTAAGACTACAAATGATGAAAAGATTGAATATCTTTATATTACTATGGCTAGTGAACTGGGGAGGGTAGCTATATATTTATATCATTGGGGGTAGAAACCATGTTATAGGATTTACCTTATGTATACTTGCATTAGAATCCCTGCTTTAGGACCAATACATTCGAAGCATGTCATGCACTAGATATCATGTTCTTAGGTTTAGTGCTTCAACAACTCAATTGACACTAATACATATTCGTGTTAATGAATATCACTTAGAAATACTGCTCCTAGGTTAATAAACAACATCAACACAAAAGTTGTTACTCATGTGCATTCATAAATCATACTCTGTAACTCGTTGTGCATTTAGAGATCATGCCTCTAAGAATTATGTCTTGACCATTCTGCATTCATATGTGCATATTAGATACCATGCTCTAGGGTCTCGTTTAAACGCCTTGTTAAACTACTGATTCATAAATAGGTAAAAACAGTCTCACATATGATTATCCTGCATTAAATAAAACTAGTAATAATCTCTGTATTCTCAGATTTACAACACCTTGAACAGTATTCTTTAGAAACAAAAATATCCTCTAAATTGTTTAATGAATCTGGTAACTATTATACATGATCCCATGCCTAGGCAAGCCTTAGGTAACTAATATGTCTAAAAACTGGAGAACTGTTCTCATTTGTGTTTACTGCTTAACAACTTATAGGTTTTGAAATCAGTAGGCAAACTGATTAGGGCCCCTGCTTATGAGTTTATAAAACAAAGCTGCATATTTTTTGTGTTTGGATATTCACCTAGACATCATGCCTTAGGATCCCTGTCTAATAAAACTGCCTCTTTATTGTTTGAGACGTGGTGCTTATGTGCATTATATGTGGAGGTAAATTTGAGCCTCATAACTAGTTTCTTGCCTTTATCTGTTAAGTCCTATTTGTTCTTGCATGTCTCCTGGCATTTTCTCCTTTAGAAAACCTTAGGGGTTATGTCTAGAAGTGCCTATATTAGAGGTCCTAAATTCCTCCAGGACCATTAAGAAGGGACGAGTAACAACACGCATAGATATCATTAAATAAACTCGCTTAATAACCACTAAGAGGTGGGGTAAATGGTAGATATACATATGATGACTGGTGAGCTAATGCCACGTGTAACCCCTTTATGAGAAATGATTACCGGGCATTGTACTGATGTGATCATATAGGATAAATAACTTAGGACTCCCCTTTACATATGTGTGCTTAGACTGTAAATCTTTTAAAACCTTATACATGTGTTCAGACTTCAAATCTTTTTAAAACATTATCATGTATGTGTGCTTAGACTGCGAGTCTTTTCAAAACCTTTATTTGTTTACATGTATGCTCTTTGACTACTTATTTGCTACTTGTTTAAATTCACGAAGCTTGTTTGGCCGGGAACCACAGTTGTGAACTTTGAGGGGTGCCTAACACCTTCCCCTTGAAGTAATTTCAAGCCCTTATCCAATCTCTGGTTATCCAACTTGTGTTATAAATGACCCTTAGTAGGTTCCCTAACGCACCTTAATTCGTTAGGTGGAGACACCTTCAACTTCCTTATATATCCCTTATCCCAAAAGGAAATGAGTTGTCCCAATAATGTCAAAGACCCTGACTGATCCGAAAGGAGAGGAAAAAAGGGACAGGGCACGGGCTTGCTGGTGCGATCAATTCACAAAAATAACACCTAAAGCTACGAATTTAGCATTAAAACTCATGAATTTCTCAAGAACACTTCAAATTCAATAACTTCTCAACCGGATGTCAAATCAACTCCGATTTCTACCAAATTTCACAAATAGGACTTAAATACTATTTGTAACGACCCGACCGGTCATTTTGAGTTCTAGCGCATCGTTCAGCAGTTTGAGGTCATGAGCAGATTCGTTTCAGGTTTTATGACTCGTAGGCGTGGAAGTTGAATTTCAGGAAGTTCGGAGTCAAATTGAAAGGAAAATTCCCATTTCGTAAGGCTTATGTTGGAAGAATTAAATAAGACTGGAATTTTGAGTAAACGACCTTCGAATCAGGATCTGGAGGTTTGTATGATGATTTCTTACTTGGGCGTATGTCCGTATCGGGTTTTGGATAACCCGGGAGCATTTCGACGCATATTGTGGAAGTTAGTATTTTAGAAGAATTTCATAAAGTTGGGTTGGAAGGCATCTCAGTGTTATTGAGGTCCGTTTGGGATTTTGAGTCTGGGAATAGCTCTGTACGGTGATTCTGGAGTTGGGAGCGCGATCGGAAGTGAATTCGGATGTACAGAGGTCATTTTGAAGTCATTTGGCTAAAAGATAGAAATTTGAAGGTTTTTGAGAAGTTTGACCGAGAGTTTGACTTTTTGATATAGGAGTCGGATTCCAATTCCGAAAGTTGCAACAAGTCCGTAATGTCAAATATGACTTGCGTGCATAATTTAGGGTCAATTGGACGTGATTTGATAGGTTTCGGCATCGGATGTAGAAGTTTGAAATTTCAAAGTTCATAAAGCTTGAATTAGAGTGCGAGTTCGTATCATGATTTGGGACATCTTGGTATAATTGGTTAAGGTCCCGAGGGTTTCAGGTGGATTTCAGAAGGTTAACGGAATGAATTTCGGGCCAAAGAGTTGCTGAAATGTTTCTGCAGAAAAGTTGTTTTGACAGCAACTAGTGCAATCGCGGAGCTGAATTTGGAAGCTTATATCTCGAAATCTATAAGGTATCTAAAAATTTGCAAAACATAAAAGTTGTAGTCCTTTCATTCTAGTTTCCATAAAAATAAACCATTCATGATTTGGACATTTTATCATAAAGTTATGATCGATTGAAGGTGGCTAGTGGAGCAGTTTCGATAGAATTTTCTGATGCACAGAGCCGACTTTAGAATCTCATATCTAGGAATATTTAAAGCTTTATATGTTGTACAAACTATCCAATGAAATATCTTCGAGTCTAGTTTCTAAATCATCAAACCATTTGTCATTTGGATATTTTTACAAGGAGTTATGGGAGTTTAACAGAAGGTGTACAACAGGAGAAAATTGTATAGGATGTACAACCTGCACAGTGCAAGGTACAACTCGATGAAGCCTAGGCATATTGTTTTAAACACGATTTTGGCCCATTTGTTTCATTTGGATTGGACAATTTTGGAGAGCTCAAGGAGGGATTTTCAACAAGCAACACTAGGTAAGTGATTTCTTCCTATTTTTGAGTTAAATATGTGATATTACATGGATTTAGACATGGAAAATTTGTATAAATTTGGGATTTTTGGGGATGACCTAGAACTTGGAATTTTGGAATTTTACCATGAATTTGAGTTAATAAAGTTATGGGTAGAATTATCTTCGAGAAATTTCGTAATCCGGGCACGTGGGCCCGAGGGCATTTTGGTTAACTTTTCGACCGGAGTTGGGAACTTATATAATTTGAATTGTTACAAGTATTAGAGTGAATTTTTATTGGTTTTCCCGTTATTTATAGTTTTGGGTCGATGTGTATCCATGAGAGTCACCGGAAGGGCTTGGAAGCCGGTTATGGAGCTTCGGAGCGAAGTAAGTCTCCTTTCTAACTTTGTGACGGGGTGAACTAAATGAATACATGCTATTAATTTCGGGGGGCTACGTGCGCACGAGGTGACGGGAGTCCGTGCGTAGCTACTAATATGCTTATGTTCGGGTAGTCTAGGACCCACTAGCATGCCTTACTTGTTCTACTTGTGATCTTGCTAGTAATATTAGATCGCTAATATGATCGAAATAGTAATTGAATACCTAAGAAGACTAGATTTCATTTTTCTTAATCATTTAAAAAGAGAATTTATTCTTCCTTGCATAATTGTGTTTCAGACGGATTTGTAATAAAACCTCGTCAAACCTGGCAAATGAATTTCCAGAAACGATTTATACACTAGTTTCTTGTTCATCTAAAGTGAATTTTATCCTTTTCTTGAGAAGCTGTTTTCTTGATAAAAATATGGATTAGGTATGTGAATACGTGTACATATGAGCACCTGAGTTGCAGGTATGATTCGCGAGTAGGTTAGCCTTATTATTATTTTGTTGACCGCGTAGCATGATCAATTCGCGAGGGGGAAAATAGATGCATCTATGGTTCGAGCCGTTCGACCCTTCGGCAGTGCACAATTCATTAGTGTTGGTCCGCGCCGTTCGACCCTCGGCATTTTGTTTGCGCATGATAAATGTTGCGTACTTTCTGTGATTTATACTTGTTTATCGGTCTAAGGAGTTTTGAATTTCCAGTTAAGAAGAAGAAGAATTGATATGTAAATGTGAAACAAGTTAATATTTCTTATCCATGATTATTATTTATTTGCCTATAATATTCATGCTTAGCACCTCGCGTGATTATATTTAATTGACTTCTACTAAGTGTCTAATTCGACCTCTCGTCACTACCTCTCTGAGGTTAGGCGGGATACTTACTGAGTACATGTTATTTTTGTACTCATACTACACTTGCTGTGCATTTTATTGCACAGGTACTTACTCAGCAATGTGGTTGACTTGGAGACTCGGGTGAGCTGCACCATCCGGAGATGACCCGCACCCGACAGAGTCTTCCTCTATGTATTGTACTTTCATTATAAATTCCTTGTCCAATTTGTATTTTGGACAAGCCTTGTAGTATTTGTAAAATTCTTAGAAATTTCTCATGTACTTGTGACACCAGGTTCTGGGATGTATTTGGGTTGTATTTTATTAAAATGGGAAAAACAGACTGTTGCTTTTAATTAATGGATTTTTATCTAGGTATTTACGTATTAAAGAGAAAGGTAACGATTTCGAAAATGTTAAAGCAGGAAATCTAATTTTGTTAATTAATGATTGGCTTGTCTGACAGTGGTGTCCGACGCCATCACGGCCTATTGTATTTTGGGTCGTGACAATATGGTATCAGAGCACTAGGTTCCTTTAGGTCTCACGAGTCATGAGCAAGTCTAGTAGAGTCTTGCACATCGGTACGACAACGTCTGTACTTATCTTCGAGAGGCTACAAGGCTGTTAGGAATACTTTCCTTCTTGACTCCTCATCGTGCAATTTGATTCCGTTAAGGCTTATGCCTATATTTCTTCCTACTCAATCTTACGTGTCGCGAAGCGCTTGCTATGAATCAGGAATTTGAGGAATTGAAATGGTGCTATGGATATGGTGCGAGATGTTTTCCATGTGTAGTTGGTTGGGGCTGTTGTTGTTGCCTTGCAGAAGAATAATATGTTGTTTCAGCTCAGTAATTGTGTTTTTGAGGACTTTGAGGCTATGATCAGGTTGTTATGATGCTTACGATTGGATATCGCGCGGTGTTGATAGGATGGTAGGATGCTTGCCCACATGTAGTGGCAATGAATGACTTGAAGGGAGGTCTTCTCAGGGCGTGGTTTCGAGATTTCAGTATTTTAGTTCCGGCGGAGGAAAGGCATTTGGGCTATGAATGGTCTGGTTCGGATTGATAAAGTAGTAATACTTGGTGTGTTCAAGTGAGGTGGAATATTCACCTGTGATGTGATATCGTCGTCATTGATCGAATGAAATATGTTAAGTTTGTCGGTGCTATGGTTTCTTCGGTTGCATGTGGTCAGAATATTGTGAAGAAGTATTGAAGAATGCGGCTGTCAGAGACCGTGAGGTGCGGTGGTTCAGTACCGGATAAGTAGTGATAATGAAGGCACCTCGAGAAAGATGATCTTCGGAGAGTTTGAAGTCGTGGTGAACTGATGTTTTAAGAGCTACTGAGAGTGACATTGAAATGAGGTAGAAATTGGGCAGCATACGATGAAAGAAGATATGCAAGAAGTGTTAGGTGGCGGATAAAATTCTTAGAGGTCAGGTGTAAGAAGGGGAAGTCAAGTAGTTGCTTGCAGGAATGAGTTGAGCTAAGGCGGGAGAGCGGCATCTTAGTGGTGAATTAGAAGATATTGTAGCGCATATAGTGGATGTCCATGAGGAACGGACGGACTAGTAAAGTTGGTGAATAAGGACAGGCTTAGGATGGGGGTCTTGATGTTGTAGAGAGTATGCATCACTGCGTAGTGGAAGGTGTCAGTTGGTGAGTTTCCACAGGTGGGTTATCTCCTGTGAGTAGGTTAGCGGTTGTGTGGTTGGCAAGTTTCTGTGAGGGATCCTAGAGGCTATTCGGTAGGAGGCAGAATGTGTGAATGGTACTAGAGAATTCTAATATTTAGGGAATGCTAATGGGAGAATTTAGAAGAATTGGGCGGATTGGTTGAGCAAAATCATGTTAACAAAGGAGAAAGGATCCTAGCATGGGTCCAGAATAGTGCAGGGAGTAGCTTCGGGCTAAGTGGGGGAGTCCCACCGCCTGCAGTTGGGTTGTAGGATTGTGTTTTCATGGGGTTGAGGATTGTCGACATATTGGCGAGTTATTATAGCTAAGGGAAATGATTAAGGTAGTAATTGTGCATGGGAATTGATAAACGTGTGCAAAAGTTGGTCCTATTGGACCAGGACTAGGCTTTGGAAGATTCAGAATTTGTGCTTAAGGTATAGGTGGGTTTTTAGGGTAGTGACTCACTCACGTGCTTCATTGAAAAGGTTTTTCATGTGCTAGAAGAGCCTTGGAGTTGATTGTATTCGGGTCCATTCAGAGTGGGTGACTCTCAATAGCGGTCCTAACGAATTCGAAGGTTAGGAATGCAGTGTTTAAGGGTTTCAGGCAGCATTATGATTAATAATCGAGCTTTTGCAATATAATTTCGGAGAAAGGGAAATGGTTAGAGTGTTCTATGATATTTTTGAGCGTGCAAGATAGTATTGGGGGGACTGAGAGGAGTAAACTTCGGGATGTAGAAAGATTATCAGGAGGGTATGAGACGGTATGTGGGATTGGGACAACATGGTCTCGTGAGTCAAGGCCACTCGAGATGAGTGAGGATTGAGTTTGTTATGAGTTGAATGGGGTTATTATTATTTTTGAGACAATTAGGGATAATTAAGAAAAAAAAGATAGATTGGTTAGCCACGGTTGAAATGGCATATGTACGACACTGATCAGTTTCATCAGTGTGATTAAATTATGCATGTGGTTTGTGCCGGTGTGTGCGAGGCTTGTCGGCCTCCGTAATAGATCATAATTGTAAGTATTCAAGTATTATGGCTTGTCAGGTGTAGGCGGATCCAGGAAGGATTATGGTGGCATAGACTACTACTTGAGGATTTGTCTGTTTTGTGATCTTGAGAAGTCACTCGTGTGGTGTTATGGCTCTCTTGAATTGATTTAAGAGCAAGGTTTCTATATTATGGAGGGTTCACCCTATTAGTGGTTCAGGAGTTATGATGAAATTCCTATGCTATTCCATATCGACATGTTAGGTGCAGTAGTCAGTGTGGAGCTGGAAGTAAGAATCGAGATTGCGGTTCGGTGCTAACAAGGATGTCATGAGCTCGGATGAGCGGGATAAAGAGGTTTGAATGTTTAGAGTAAGATGGTATTGTCTTCTGTGTCACCTAAGATCGGTGTTTGAGTAAAGAGGCTTTGCATCCTGGTTATGAGTTCTTGATTTGTCTTGCAACGTTAGTGTGATTGGTGGTATAGATGTGCAAACTTGTTACCTTGTGTGGAAGGTCGTGGAAGTGTGACCACGAAAGATTTTATAAGAGTGACATGTAGTCACCTGATGGTTGGAGATTTAGACCAAGTATAAGGAAATGCAACATTGCTTATTTGAGAATTTATGCCTGGAAGGCGTTCAGTTCAGTTAGTTGTGGATTGTGAGGTGTTCGTCCCGGCTATGATGGTTGTTCTTGCGTGTTATGAAGGGAAGTAGGTTGTTTTGGACCAGGTAAGGCTATCAACTTAGTTCAGTGCGAGCAGAATCGGCTTGAAGTGTATGAATGGATTCAAACAAAATTATGGGCTTCATGCGAGTCAGATGTGTTCATTTCTGTATAGCGCTCCTCAAGGAGGGGTGTTGGAGTATCAGGTGTTGTCCTGTCTTCGTCAAATTCATGTGATATTATGATGGTGCCGTGTGAGTTGTAAAACGGCCTGATAATTTCTTATGTGTTGAGATTCCGCGTAGTGATGAGGTTATATGAGCAGGATGGCTCTTGAGGTTCAGATTATATATCGCACCTCAATTGTGCTTGAGTTTCGTAGCATATGGTTCTATCAACCTCCCCAGAATGGTATTATGCACTTAGCGTGCTTGTGATCGATATATAGTATTTTGTGGTAATAAGCAATCTAGCTCGGTGTGTATCTTCTTATGTAAATTTCATGTGTAGATCGGGTGGCACGTCGCCACGGGTGTGTTATTTGGATCGGGTTGCACACCGCAACAGTGTGATATTGAGTACGGTTCCCAATAATTATTTTTCTTGTGTTTTACTTCCTGTATTATGAGGAAAGTTCATATTAGTTGCGTGAGTTAAGTAGTCCATTCCTGAATCAATTCTTTATGTATCACGTTCGAGTTGTGGCCTATTGGCACATTGTGGCATCGTGTGTAACTGTTGGTCATGCCTAGGATGATTTGTTATCTGAACAAATCATACTAGGTGCAATGAGATTATTGGATCAGGGATCAGTGTGATAGATTATGCGGAATGTATTAAAGGACAATTACCAGTGTTGGGTCAGTAATGAGATGATGATCTTAGTCAAGGGGAAATATTCAATGTTTGGTTAACTCTTCAATGGGTTAGAAATTTCTACACATCCCCTCTATTGTGGTAGTATCGTCAGCATTAAAGCAGGATGTGTGTGTGTATATCTATATACATACATACATACATACATATATATATATATCAAAAGATGCACAGGAAGCATTAGGTTCATGGAATATTGGCTATTAAGGTTCAGGGAATGTCACGGTGGCTAGATGACGAATATGTGGTGCATGGTACTGATTTAGCAAAGGTACGCAGTTTTGTTCTCGTGCCTCGTGTGATAGTTGAAACAATGTTCATATATTAGAAACAGCCCTAGCAAAGAATTTCAAGTGTTGGAACTGGGGTTTAAGCTCAATGTATAGATAAAAGGGAATATCTTCAGATTTGATCAAGCTAATGTGCTCAACGGGGTTGTGGTAGCACGGGAAGGTACACGAGGTGTTAAATAGTGATTTTAGATAACCCAAGAGCAGTTCTTGGCACGTTCGAGGACGAACGTATGTTTAAGTGAGGGAGAATGTAACAACCCGACCGGCCATTTTGAGTTCTAGCGCGTTGTTCAGCAGTTTGAGGTCATGAGCAGATTCGTTTCAGGTATTATGACTCGTAGGCGTGGTCGGAGTTGAGTTTCGGGAAGTTCGGAGTCAAATTGGAAGGAAAATTCTCATTTCGTAAGGCTTAAGTAGGAAGAATTGACTACGATTGGAATTTTGAGTAAACGACCACGAAATCAGGATCTGAAGGTTCCAACAGGTTCGTATGATGATTTCGAACTTGGGAGTATGTCCGGATCGGGGTTTGGATAACCCAGGAGCGTTTCAGCGTATATTGTGGAAGTTAGTAGAATTTCATAAGTTTGGGTTGGAAGGCATCTCAGTGTTATAGAGGTCCGTTTGGGATTACGAGTCTGGAAATAGCTCTATACGGTGATTCTAGAGTTGGAAGCGCGATCAGAAGTGAATTTGGATGTCCGGAGGTCATTTGGTTAAAAGATAGAAATTTGAAGGTTTTTGAAAAGTTTGACCGAGAGTTTGAATTTTTGATACAGGGGTCGAATTCCAATCCGAATGTTGGAGCAGGTTCATAATTTCAAATATGACTTGCATGCAAAATTTGGGGTCAATCGGACGTGATTTGATAGGTTTCGGCATAAGATGTAGAAGTTTGAACATAAAGCTTGAATTAGAGTGCGATTCATGATTTTGATGTTGTTTGATGTGATTTGAGGCCTCGAGCAAGTTTGTATCATGGTTTTGGACATCTTGGTATAATTGGTTAAGGTCCCGAGGGCTTCGGGTGGATTTCGGAAGGTTAACGGAATGAATTTCGAACCAAAGAGTTGCTGAAATTTTTCTGTAGAAAAGCTGTTTTGACAGCAACTAGTGCAATCACGGAGCTGAATTTGGAAGCTTATATTTAGAAATCTATAAGAAATCTGAAAATTTGCAACAGATAAAAGTTGTAGCCCTTGCATTCTAGTTTTCAGAAAGTTAAACCATTCATGATTTGGATATTTTATCAGAATGTTATGATCGATTGAAGGTGGCCGGTGGAGCAGTTTCGACAGAATTTTCTGATACACAGAGCTGACTTTAGAAGCTTATATCTCTGAATATATAAAGATTTATATGGTGTACAACCTATCAAATGAAATAACGTCGATTCTAGTTTCTAAATCTTTAAACCATTTGTCATTTGGATATTTATACAAGGAGTTATGGGAGTTTTAACAGAAGGTGTCTAGCAGTAGAAAATTGTATATGATGTACAACCTGCACAGTGCAAGGTACAACTCGATGAAACCTGGACATATTGTTTTAAACACGATTTTGGCCCATTTCTTTCATTTGGCTTGGAAAATATTGGAGAGCCCAAGGAGGGATTTTCACCAAGAAACACTAGGTAAGTGATTTCTTCCTATTTTTGAGTTAAATATGTCATCTTACATGGATTTAGAGATGAAAAATTTGTATATATTTGGGATTTTTGGGGAAGACCTAGAACTTGGAATTTTGGACCTTTACCATAAAAATTAGAACAAATTGTATATTTGAGTTAGTAAAGTTATGGGTAGAATTATCCTCGAGAAATTTCAGAATCCGGGCACGTGGGCCCGAGGGCATTTTGGTCAACTTTTCGAGCGGAGTTGGAAACTTATATAATTTGAATTGTCACAAGTATTAGAGTGAATTTTTATTTGTTTGCCCGTTATTTGAATAGTTTTGGGGCGTTGTGCATCCATGGGAGCCACCAGAAGGGCTTGGAAGCCGGTTATGGAGCTTCGGAGCGAAGTCTCCTTTCTAACTTTGTGAGGGGGAATTGTCCCCATAGGTGAACAAAATGAATACATGATATTAATTGCGGGGGCTACGTGCGCATAAGGTGATGGGAGTCCGTGCATAGCTACTAATATGCTTAAGTCCGGATAGTCTAGGACCCACTAGCATGCCTTACTTGTTGTACTTTTGATCTTGCCAGTAATATTAGACCGCTAATATGATCGAAATATTAATTGAATACGTAAGAAGATTAGAGTTCATTTTTCTTAATCATTTAAAAAGAGAATTTATTCTTCCTTGCATAATTTTGTATCAGATGGATTTGTAATATTTGAAAACCTCGTCAAACGTGGCAAATGAATTTCCAGAATCGATTTATACACTATTTTCTTGTTCACCTAAAGTGAATTTTATCATTTTCTCGAGAAGCTATTTTGTTGATAAAAATGTGGATTAAGTATGTGAATACGTGTACATATGATCACCTGAGTTGCAGGTATGATTCGCGAGTAGGCTAGTCTTATTATTATTTTGTTGACCGCGTAGCATGATCGATTCACGAACAGGAAAAATAGATGCATCTATGGTTCGAGCCGTTCGACCCTTCGGCATTGCACAGTTCATTAGTGTTGGTCCGCGCCGTTCGACCCTCGGCATTTTGTTTGCGCATGATAAATGTTGCGTACTTTCTGTGATTTATACTTGTTTATCGGTCTAAGGAGTTTTGAATTTCCAGTTAAGAAGAAGAAGAATTGATATGTAAATGTGAAACAAGTTAATATTTCTTATCCATGATTATTATTTATTTGCCTATAATATTCATGCTTAGCACCTCGCGTGATTATATTTAATTGACTTCTACCAAGTGTCTAATTCGACCTCTCGTCACTACCTCTCTGAGGTTAGGCGGGATACTTACTGAGTACATGTTATTTTTGTACTCATACTACACTTGCTGTGCATTTTATTGCACAGGTACTTACTCAGCAATGTGGTTGACTTGGAGACTCGGGTGAGCTGCACCATTTAGAGATGACCCACAGTCGACAAAGTCTTTCTCTATGTATTATACTTTCATTTTAAATTCCTTGTCCAATTTGTATTTCGGACAAGCCTTGTAGTATTTGTAAAATTCTTAGAAATTTCTCATGTACTTGTGACACCAGGTTCTGGGATGTATTTGGGTTGTATTTTATTAAAATGGGAAAAACAGATTGTTGCTTTTACTTAATGGATTTTTATCTAATTATTTACGTATTAAAGAGAAAGGTAACGATTTCGAAAATGTTATGATTGACTTTCCTGACAGTGGTGTCCGGTTCCATCACGGCCTATTGGATTTTGGATCGTGACATTATCACAAACCTTTACTGGGCTCCGGAACCAAATACGGGCCCGATACTAACGAGTTCTAACATTAATTCATATCTTTAATTCCTTTAAAATTCAGTTCAACAATTTTCATAAAAAAATTATTTCTCGGGCTAGAGATCTCGATTCGATTCCGGGCATACGCCCAAATCTCATATTTTATTACGGATATCCCGGGACCGTTGGAACACGAGCCCGAGTCCGTTTGCTCAAAACGCTGACCAAAGTCAACTAAAAATATAACTCTAAAAAATTATTATTCAGATATTTTTACATAAAGGCTTTCCGGATTCACGTCCGGACTGTGCACGTAAAATGAGATAAATAAAATTAATCTTTTTAAGACTAATAAACGCGGAATGGTGTCTTAAATCATAAGATGACCTTCGGGTCATCACATTTATAGATAGTGTGACTAAAGTTTAAAGACTAATATTGTTCATTTGTAAGTTCTATTCTTCTTGGTACTTTTACTTTTGAAAGTATCGTTTTCTTGGCAGTCTTAAATTTTTGTTTCATGTGTAGCTAGAGATTATAGTATTTTGGTATAAGTGCTATGCTATTTGTTTAGGCATTCAGGGAATTTTGGATAATGACAACTATTCGTTTAACAATAATGATGTGCATTTGATGAGAAAATAATAATGTGCAAATGGATGATAATATTTATTTTTAAAGTGTGAGTGTTTTAATGTTTAGGCCCGTTTGTAGATACACATAGTTATGGGTCTTTTGCATCCGTACCTGCTTTTTGTGCCATGTTTTAACTTATACCCGCTTTGTAAAAAAATTGCATCCGTACCCGCTTTTGCGCATAACTTCAGCATGCGGGGCTGAAGTAGCAAAGGCAATCACGCAAAACTTCAGCATTCTAGTAGACGAGTCTGAAGTAGCTTGCGAACTTCAGCTCTTGTCTTGTAACTGGGCAACTTCAACTCTAGTAAATGGGGAACTTCAGCTCTAGAGCTGAAGTTGTTGTCTTTGTAACTGGGGAACTTCAGCATACGGGGCTGAATTTCTCCAGTTATAAAGACAAAAACTTCAGCATACGGGGCTGAAGTTTTGTCTTTGTAACTGGGGAACTTCATCATACGGGGCTGAAGTTCCCCATTATAAAGACAAAAACTTCAGCATACTGGGCTGAAGTTCCCCAGTTTACAAAGACAAAACTTCAGCTTACTGGGCTGAAGTTCCCCAGTGTACAAAGACAAAACTTCAGCTCTAGAGCTGAAGTTCTCTAGAGCTGAAGTTTTGTCTTTGTAATTGTCTTTATAACTTGGGAACTTCAGCTCTAAAGCTGAAGTTCGAAACTGGAAAACTTTGTCTTTGTAACTGGGGAACTTCAGCCTCATATGCTGAAGTTTTGTCTTTATAACTGGCGAACTTCAGCTTAACTGGTGAACTTCAGCTCAGCGAGGGAAAGAGAGCTGAAGTTATTTAAAAAGTGGATACAAGTTAAAAGTTTTTAAAAAAGTGGGTATAGGTTAAATGGGGGCGACCAAATAGGGTGCCCCGCACAATTTTTACCATAGTTATGGATATTAGCCTATCTCTTTTTGTATTTTACTTTCACATAAGTTGTGACCCTATACAATTGTATAAAAGATGAAGTATAGATATTTTGTACATAGAGTCATTTTTTATACAAAAGAAGAAAATAAAATTATCTCTCTTCATCTCTTCTTTTCTCCCATGAAAGACTAGAATTTTCTTTACATTTTGATCTTCGATTAGTGCTCTTATTCATCTTAGAATGGTATTAGAGCAGTGCAATTGATCTACCTCATTGTCTGCTATCATCCGGTGGTAACCGTCGCCTGAATTTCTACCGTCGTTGCTTAGGTTTTCTGATGCGATGAGAAATTGGGGAATTCCTCTCTGAATCTTCAATTTTCGATTGAAGGCTTTACTTCTTCCGGTCGTGAAGAAGATCGGTGGATTTTTTTTATTTAAGTATACATAATCATATGCTAGGGTTTATGTGCTTGACTTATGCTAGTTGAAGTGATATTCTGACTCTTCTGTATTCATCTTGCGATAATATTTACAGTCTTCTTTTGCTATTGTTGAGTTTATATGTGGTCATGGGGTAGTGTTGTCGATAGAATTTGAGAGAGAGACTACGAAGCAGAATGTAGTATTTTCATAAGGAAACTCTGGATTTTTCAGTGAGTGAAAAGGAAGCCATGCCTCAGAATTTATAGGCAACTGTCGAAAGAGGTATGATGTCTGTTCAGGAAGAGGTATCTGTTCAGAAGGGAAAAATAGCGTTCAGCGTTTTGGATTATATATTCCAGTTAATTCCGTTAATAAACTGACTGACACTTAATTAATTCTTAAATAATTAATTAAATAAATTTTGTCAAAAAAATAATCTTATCGATCTTTTGACAAATCCAAAGCCGAAGCCGAAGCCGAGTCGAGCGACGACGACGGCGCGAGGGTTCATTCTCTTCAATTCCTTTTAAGAGCTCTAAGAAGTGATCATATATTTATACATACAAGTGTAGTTGTCTTTCACCAATGTGGTACAAAGTTCGTGACAAAGCTCGCTAGATTCAAATTCTTATTTCCCTCCATTTTATTTTCCACCATTTCCCAATTCACACTCCTAGTCTTTAAAGCTCAATGGCTTAAAGTCCAACAATCCCCCACATGAATGGGAATGGCTGTAACAAGAATGATCATAGATGAAAGCTGTGTGATTTGCACGTAAGTATTAATTGCATCTGGATAAGTATGTTTCCCTTTGAACTTTTCGTAGTGAACATATGTCGGATATACTCGGTCAATCGGTAGATTTGATATCTTTGAATCATCGAACTTTAGTGTATACCTAGACAACCATATGTCACACAACCACCCTTAACCGTCTTTTGATTCTCATTGTTGTGTTCGTTTCAGCCATGAACACCGCCTGGTTTCATAAGTGCGTAGAGAATTGGCCTTACAGAATTCTCATTGAAGCGGCTTCCACTTCACACTTACATAGGTGATTCCTAAACGTGTAATCCTTTAGGTTGACACCACATCAAACTTAGATAATCATTAAAGAACGTGTAAAGTTCTATCCTTGTTACTGAACATTGTCTTCATCACGAGAAGGGACCAAAGATTTTACTTTGACAATGTTGAACCGGTCAATCACAACTTTGTTTGAGCTCCTTGAACCTAGATCTCGGAATATCCAAAATTCTAGGTAGAGTTACCGCCATGATGACTTGTCCTCGGCCATAGTCCCATTCCCTTAGATGATTTCTCAACTCCCTCTCTAGTTATGCCTTTTGTAAGCGGATCCGCCACATTATCCTTTGATCTTACATAATCAATAGTGATAATTCCACTAGAAAGTAGTTGTCTAACGGTGTTATGTCTTCGCCGTATATGACGAGACTTTCCGTTATACATAACGCTCCCTGCCCTTCCTATTGCAGCCTCACTATCGCAATGTATGCATATAGGAGCCAAAGGTTTTGGCCAGAATGGAATGTCTTCTAAGAAGNACCACATCAAACTTAGGTAATCATTAAAGAACGTGTAAAGTTCTATCCTTGTTACTGAACATTGTCTTCATCACGAGAAGGGACCAAAGATTTTACTTTGACAATGTTCAACCGGTCAATCACAACTTTGTTTGAGCTCCTTGAACCTAGATCTCGGCATATCCAAAATTCTAGGTAGAGTTACCGTCATGATGACTTGTCCTCGGCCATAGTCCCATTACCTTAGATGATTTCTCAACTCCCTCTCTAGTTAGGCCTTTTGTAAGTGGATCCGTCACATTATCCTTTGATCTTACATAATCAATAGTGATAATTCTACTAGAGAGTAGTTGTCTAACAGTTTTATGTGTTTGTCGTCTATGTCGAGACTTTCCGTTATACATAATGCTCCCTGCCCGTCCTATTGCAGCCTTACTATCGCAATGTATGCATATAGGAGCCAACGGTTTTGGCCAGAATGGAATGTATTCTAAGAAATTTCGAAGCCATTCAGCTTCTTCGCCGGCATTATCCAAAGCTATAAACTCTGATTCCATTGTAGAGCGAGCGATGCACGTCTGTTTGGAAGACTTTTAAGATACTGCTCCTCCGTCAACAGTAAAAACATATCCACTTGTGGACTTTGTTTCTGTTGAGTTGGTTATCCAATTTGCATCACTATATTATTGTAGTGCTCTTGGGTATATTCCAAATATCCCAGAACTCGTTTCATTGCCAACCAATGATTTTTGTTGGGATTACTTGTGAATCGACTAAGTTTACTTATTGCATAAGCTATATCAGGACGTGTACAGTTCATGATATACATTAAGCTTCCCAACACATGAGCATAATCCAATTGAGACGTGCTTTCACCTTTATTCTTTACAAGATAATGGTTTAAGTCAATTGGAGTTCTCGCACTTCTGAATTCCACGTGTTTGAATTTTTCAAGTACCATTTTCACGTAAGGTGATTGAGACAAAGCCAGACCCTGAGGAGTCATCTGGATTTTAATTCCTAGAATTACATCGGCAATTCCTAAGTCTTTCATATCAAACTTACTAGCAAGCATACGCTTAGTAGCTTGAATGTCGGCAATGTCATTGCTCATTATTAGCATATCATAAACATATAAGCAAACCATGACTATATGACNGCTTGGGTGCTTGTTTTAGTCCATAAAGGGACTTAACAAGTCGGCACACCTTCTTTTATTTTCCCGGAACCACAAATCCTTCAGGTTGGTTCATGTAAATTTCTTCCTCCAAATCACCATATAAGAAGGCTATTTTTACATCCATTTGATAGATTTGAAGACCATACAAGGCGGCTAACTCTATTAGCATCCGAATGGATGTAATTCTTGTTACCGGCGAGTATGTGTCAAAATAGTCAAGACCTTCTCGCTGTCTAAACCCTTTGACAACAAGTCTTGCCTTGTATTTTTCAATAGTACCATCGTCTTTCATTTTCTTCTTGAAAATTCATTTGGAACCCAAAGTTTTGTTACATGGAGGAAGATCACCAATTCCCAAGTGTGGTTGCTCAATATGGATTCTATTTCACTATTGACAGCCTCTTTCCAATATTGTGCTTCTGAGGAAGACATTGCTTTCTTGAAGCTTCGAGGCTCATTTTCTAGCAGAAAAGTCAGAAAATCTGGACCGAATGAAGTAGATGTCCTTTGACGTTTACTTCTTCTCGGATTTTCCTCATTAGGCATACCATCTGTTGTTACCTCCCGAGGTCGTTTTGACTTTTGGTAGGACGATTCACTTTCCTTTTTATACGGATATATAGTTTCAAAGAATTCAGCATTGTCTGATTCTATTATCGTATTAACATGGATCTCAGGATTTTCTGATTTATGAACCAGAAACCGATATGCCTTGCTATTGGTTACATATCCAATAAATACACAATCAACCGTTTTTGATCCTATCTTCACCCTTTTAGGCTTAGGAACTTGTACTTTAGTTAAACACCCCCACAATTTGAAATATTTCAAGCTGGGTTTCCTTCCTTTCCACTTTTCGTACGGGAGGGACTGTGTTTTACTATAGGGTACACAGTTGATTATTCGGTTTGCTGTAAGTATAGCTTCCCCCTACAAGTTCTGTAGTAAACCAGAACTTATCAACAAGGCATTCATCATCTTCTTTAATGTTTGATTCTTTCTTTCCGCAATTCCGTTAGATTGAAGAGAGTACGGGGCAGTTGTTTGGTGAATAATGCCATTTTCCAAACATATTTATTCAAAAGGAGATTCATATTCACCACCCCTATCATTCTTATCATTTTGATCTTTTTGTTAAGTTGTGTTTCAACTTCATTCTTGATTGCTCGAATGCATCAATTTCTTCATCTTTACTACTAAGTAGGTAAACATAGCAATATCTCGTACTATCGACAATAAAAGTGATGAAGTACTTTTTCCCATTGCGAGATGGTGTTGACTTCATGTCGCAAATATCTGTGTGAATTAAATATAAAGGATTTGAATTCCTTTCGACATACTTATACGGATGCTTAGCATACTTTGATTCCACACAGATTTGACATTTTGAGTTAATGCAATCAAATTTTGGCAATACTTCCAAATTAATCATTTTCCGTAATGTTTTGAAGTTAACGTGGCCTAAGCGCGCATGCCATAAAGTGTTTGACTCAACTAAGTAAGAAGAAGCTTCAACTTTATTGATAGGAATAGCTATTACATTTAGCTTGAAAAGGCCCTCATTCAGGTAACCTTTGCCTACATACAGATCATTCTTACTTAAAACAACACTATTGGAAACAAACACATACTTAAATCCATTTTTGACAAGAAGTGCTGTAGATACTAAATTCTTGCGAATTTATGGAACATGGAGAACTTGATTTAAAGTCACAATTTTTCCGGATGTCATCTCAAATTCGTAAGTGTGATTTTGCTCCATTCTTTGAGTTCGTTGGCATCCTGCAGTTTGTATTGCCACTGTTTCAGGAAGGTTTATTCTGTTTCATCCTGGGAGGATTTAATCCATTACCTTGGCAACTTGTGAGGGGGTTAAAATTTCTGAAGCTTGTTGTCGATAGAATTTGAGAGAGAGACTGCGAAGCAGAATGCAGTATTTTCAGAAGGAAATTCTGGATTTTTTTAATGAGTGAAAAGGAAGCCATGCCTCGGAATTTATAGGCAATCGTCGGAAGAGGTGTGATGTCTGTTGAGGAAGAGGTGTCTGTTCAGAAGGGAAAAGCAGCGTTCAACGTTTTGGATTATACATTCTAGTTAATTCCGTTAATGAACTGACTGGCACTTAATTAATTCTTAAATAATTAATTAAATAAATTTTGTCCAAAAAATAATCTTATCGATCGTTTGAAAAATCCAAATCCTAAGCCAAAGCCAAAGCCAAAGCCGAGCCGAGCGACGACGACGACGCGAGGGTTCATTCTAAGAAGTGATCCTATATTTATAAACACAAGTGTACTTGTCTTTCACCAATGTGGTACAAAGTTCATGACAAAGCTCACTTGATTCAAATTTTCATTTCCCTCCATTTCATTTCCCACCATTTCCCAATTCACGCTCCTAGTCTTTAAAGACCAATGGCTTAAAGTCCAACATCTAGTGCTCAAGAAAATTCGGAGCTTCATGCGAATATCTTGTCGAATTCTGATGTTTTTGTGAATTCAACTAGATCTATTTCATCCTCTCTACATATATCGTTCTGACAGCTAGTTACAGTTCCTTTCCACGGAACTGGTTTTGTTATATGGTGTAGTAGTGTGTTGACTTCTCTCTCAGCTAAAAATAAACTAGGTTTAATCACTGGAAAAGTAGCTCAACCTTCATCTAACTCCTCTTATTTCCATTTATAGGAAAGGTCTAATGACATAGTAAAGGCCTGAATGACTAATTCATTAACTAGGAAATTGCCATAAGTGTTATGTGTCTTCGTACTGCTATGGAGGTATGGTTAGACATAAATGAGATATTTGGACAGTCTAATATCCAAATATATTCGACTTCAAAAAGAAATCAATTCTACTTTTGAAGGGTCCTCTAACATAGCTACTTACTTCACCAAGATGAGAAGTCTGTGAGATAAATTGAACTATGCACATATTGGGCCATAATGTTCATGTGGTGCCCTACCAAAGTTCCAAAATCTTTTTCAGTTCCTTCATGGACTGAATGATTCTACTCAATAGCTAATTGTAGTATCCTTATGATTTCACAATATCTTTCAATAAGTAAGGCCTACTCACTTCTTCAGCACGATGAGAGCCAAAAGAGACTTGCCCCGTCTCTCCTGGATTCTCCATTAACTCAGTAACTTTCTCTGCACCATCAACCCAATTTCATCCCAATAAACAATATAGTCAGAGAGTCACCTTCTACTCCAAGAATCCTCCCTCTTCTACTCTTGTCTCTTGAAAGTTCAGTAAGAAGAATGGACACGCCATAGAGAAATGCTATAGGCTCCATGGTTTCCCCGAGATTTCAAGTTCACAAAGAACAAGAGGTGTGCATCAGGTGTCCATATGGAGAAACAATCTCACAATCATTACTCCTCTACTACTATCAGATCACCTGAGTCTCTAGTCATTGGTTTCCTCAAAGAACAATATGACTATCTCATGGCACTACTCCAGTAGGCACATATTTCTCCTTGTTACACTCGTGCCAATACTCCTGCAGAAAATAATGGATAAGCACATTTTGAAGTTATGTCATATCTCCTAGTAGAGGAAATGCATTGTTTGGTTCATTCTTGGTCTACATCTTTTAATTCAGATAGAAAATCTTGGATTCAGGATTCTAGTGCAACTAATCACATAGCTGCACACAAACATTTTCTCCATAACATTCAACCTTTACTTTCTCCTTTCTTAATAACCTTATCAAATAACTATAATGTAAAAGTAGTTTCCCCTGGGTCTATGCATATTTGACCGGAAATAACTCTACATAATATCCTTTTGGTCCCTTCTTTGTATTCATTTTTTGTTCTCTGCACAAACTTCTAACTCAATTACAATGTATGGCTATTTTTACCAATTTTTCTTGCTCTTTACAAGGCCCATTCTCTCAAGAAGCCACTAGAAATTGGTAAAGAGGCTCATGGACATTATTTCCTTTTGCCAGATATGCCTTTACTTTCTTGTTCTATTTCTTCTATTGCACTTGGTAATGCATGTAATATTGTTTTGTTCCCTTACCTCACAATCCCTCTTGTATTCCATCTTCTAGTGTTAATCAAATGGATTTGGCCGGGCATCAAATGTTCAGGAATATGCGTTATCACGGGATGAAATCCATTAATTTTCTTTCTCTTAAAGTCACTTCTAAATAACCTTTATTGTGCTCTATATGCTCCATGTCTAGACAACAAAGATAACCTTTCCCTTGTAGTTTTATTGAAACTACTGCCCCTTTTCAGTTGGTCCATTTTGATATGTGGGGTCCTTACCATACTAAAAATTACAATGGTTTCAGTTACTTTCTCACTTTGATTGATGATTTCACCAGAATCACTTAGACTCATTTAGTTTTCTCCAAAGCCGGTGCTTTGTCTGTTTTGAAGGCATTCCCTTTCATGGTTAAGGTATATTTTCATTCTTCTATTCAATCCTTCAAATCAGATAATACATATGAGTTAGGTAGTAGTGTTGAAGAAAAAGCATTCTTTGGTGATCGTGGTATACTTTTTCAAACCACTATACCACACACTCCACAACAGAATGAGGTAGTTGAAAGGAAACACAAACACTTGTTAGAAACTTCTAGAGCACTCTTATTTCAATCTAAACATCCTACTAAATATTGGGTTGATTATATTTTGACAGCTACTTATCTTGTAAATAGATTTCCTTCTTTTTCTTTGGGTAATGTGTCTCCTTTTGAAAGGTTGCATGGTGATCCTTCCAATTATGATCACTTGAGATCTTTTGGCTGCCTTTGCTTTGCCACTACACCCAAACCTGCAGGGATAAATTTCAGCCTAGAGCCATTGCCTCTGTCTTTCTTGGTTAACCTTTGGCAAGAAAGCTTATAAACTGCTCAACCCTTCCAACCATTCAATATTTTTATCTAGGGATGTGCAATTTCATGAATGGGGTTTTCCTTCCGCTTCTTCTCCTCCTTCACCAATTTTTCATGTTTCCCCCTCTAATTTTGCTGATGATCCAGCATCTTCTTATCCTCTACCTACATCTTCCCTTGCACCTAGATCTCTACTTCTTTCTTCTCCCGCAACTACTATCTCTCAACATCTACCTCCTCTTCTCCACTCTCTTTTCCTCTTTCGGTTATCTCTCCCATTCTTGTCTCCCCTCCTTCTGCTTATCCTCTTAGGAAGTCCACAAAGGTACATCAATCTCCTGGTACATAGGGGATTATCTATGAAATTCTACACTTCCTTCTGCATCCCCTTCTGGTAAGTCCAAGGTTTCTTCTATTGATGTGTCATGCATGAACCCCAGTTCTACCAACATACTGTTTCTCACCCTGTCTGGCAGAAGGCCATGCTATAGGAATTTAAAGCCCTTGAGGCAAACAACACCTGGGATGTTGTTCCTCTTTCCCCTAACAAGTTGCCCATCCCCTATAAGTGGGTTTATAAGATCAAGCACAAGTGTGATGGTACTATAGAGAGATATAAAGCCAAACTTGTCCTAAGGGGGGACACACTAAAGGAGGGTCATTGAGACCTTTTCTCCTGTAGTAAAATTCACTACCATTAAATGACTTTTTTCTATTGCTGCAAAGAAAGGCCGGACAGTGCATCATCTTGATATTAATAATGCTTTTCTACATGGTGATATCCATGAAGAAGTTTATATGGAAGTCCCACCTGGTCTGTTAGTTTCGTGTCCTCTCCTGCATCATCCTTTCTTTTGTTTGCAAGCTCAGGAAGTCTCTTTATGTCACGACCCAAATCCTAATTCAGGTCGTGATGGCGCCCAACGGTGGGGTTAGGCAATCCAACATGAATTTCACTTTGTGTTACCCTTTCCAATTTATTATATATTTTAACATTTACCAATTTTAAACAGGTTTAAGCATGACATATGAAAATAATAACTCAACAGTAAGTACTATAGCTGTAAAGAGGCGTGGGCCAATATATATATAACCACTACGTGTGTACCAGGAACTAGTGTCACAGGCATACTAACTGAATACATAAAAGATAATATATACATCCCACTGTCTGAATGAAATTGATGGGAAAACAACATAGGAAAACTCCAGGGTGCTGCTAGAGATCCTCAGGAGGAGCATCTCACCGTGAATTCAAGTCAGCTCTAGTCAGTACCTAGCCCCGGTCTGATAAACAGATGTACCAGCCTCAGAACCTGTACAGTCAAGTACAGAAGTGCAACATGAGTATATAAATAAATATGTACCCAGTGAGTATCCAGTCTAATCTCGAAGAAGTAGTGACGAGAGGTCGACTTGACACTCACCAAGGTCCAATAGTATAATACATGACAGAATATAACGTAAAACTGTAGGCATGTAAAACAATGAGCAGCAAATACATATAAATCACGGAACAATCAAGTAAATACAAACAGTAAATAATGATGTCCACTTTCTTCCCCCAAATACATGTCAAGCCACTGTCCGTGGAATAGTACCAAATAGTCATGCGCACAGAGAAAGGAGACAACCGGCCGGAGTCATAAGTAAAATAGCTATGCACTCCCGAGGATCGAACGTCTCATCCCAAAAGTGCATGCTTACCGTAGTCACGTCTGCGCACTGCCAAGGATCGAACGGCCCGAACCAAAAGTGCGTCTTTCAATTTAATCATATCTGTGCACTGCCGAGGATTGATCGGCCCGTCCCATAAGTGCACCTTTTAATCCGTTGTGGCGTACGGGCCGCTCCTATGAGAGTGGGGGAAATCACATATCGCTCATGGAATATAGATTGCGAAGCGGTCACATACACACACAGAATCCTTAGAATTTACTTTCCACAACCATTTTTCCCAACTATCAATTTTTATAACATCTCAGGGAGGCAATACAATCATAAAATGGATTCGTAACATATATGTCATTACAATAAAGAATACAAGGCATGTTGTGAACCCAACTACCCGGACATAATAATAATAGTCGCTACGTACGGACTCTCGTCACTTGGTGCGTACGTAGCCCCCAAACAAGTACAAATAGCATTTAAATCACCTATGGGGGACAATTACCTCTTACAAGTTTAGAAAGGAGACTCACCTCGTGTCGAATCTACCCCTCGGATCAAGGATGTGCCCGAAACTCCGAACTCTACCCTCGAGGACTCGCAACTAGCCAAATATAGTACAATTACATCAATTCATGCTCAAAGAAGATAAATTATCCTATTTATCCCATAATTCAACATTCTTGAAGAATTTCTAAATTTTCAACCCCGGGCCCGCGCTCTCGGATTCCAAAAATTCTCGAAGGAATCGCTCACCCATAGCCTAAGGATTAAAATTATGTGATTTCTACTTGAATTCATAGCAAAAAATAAGTAATTCACCAAATTTCCAAGAACCCAATTTACTACCCTAAATCTTGATTTTCCTATGATCTAGTAGTTAATTCCATTAATAATTCATGTATTAAACTAGTATTAGGAAGGAATTAACTTACCTTAACAACAACTAGGTCGAGGTGTGTTCTTCCCAAGCTCCCAAGTCTCTAATGGTGAAGAAGAATGGAGAAAAGTGGAAAAAATCCCGTGTTCTGAATGTTATATACTGCCTGGCCTACAGGGATTCCGCACCTGCGGCTCATGGACCATACCAGCAAGCAAGGGCTCGCACCTGCGGAAATTAGTGGTGGTGGGGGGGTCGCACCTGCGGAGGCTGTACCGCACCAGTGGTTCCACTCCTGGGGACTTCTGTTCGCACCTGCAAGAAGAGGGGTACCCCAGGGGTTTCACCTGCGATTGGGCAACCGCACCTGCGGTCACACCAGTAGCAGCTGCACCAGCAGTTGTTTTGGCTGGTTTTTGGCCTCGTGTGATCCGGGAGGCACCTGGGCCCACCCGAGCCCCCGTCCAAATATACCAACAAGTCCCAAATCATAATACAGACTCGCTCGAACCTTCATAACACTCAAAACAACGCTACAACTCAAAATCACATCCCAAAACCCCTGAATTCATAACTTAAGAACTTAAAGTTCTAAATTTCTATAACGATGTCTCGAGCCGACCTATACTACTCGGAATGACTTCAACTTTTGCAGGCAAGTCATAAATGACATAACGGAACTATTCTCGGTCTCGGAATTCTGTTTGAACCTTGATAACATAAAATCATGTTCCAAACCAAATTTCAAACTTAAGGAAATCTTGATTTCCATATTGGGCGCCGAAATGCTCCCGGTTCATCGAAAACCCGTTCCGAACATACATCCATGTATGAAATTATCATACGAAGCTACTGGAGCTATTGGAACTCGACTCTGAGGTCGTTTGTTCAAAATGTTGACAGAAGTCAAACTTGGGCAAATAGGCCAACCTTAAGGAACCAAGTGTTCCTATAGCACTCTAAACACTCCCAAGTGTTCCTATAGCACCCGTCCCCGCAAGTCATAAACCACGAAAAACTGCTACGGGAAGTTTCATTTAAGGGAATGGGGTCTTAATATGCAAAACGACCGATCGGGTCGTTAAACTTATGGCCTCAAACAAGCTTACATGCAATGATTTTCTAAGTTGTATTATGATTTGTCTTTTAAGAGATATATTTCACGCAAGAATGATTACTCTTTTCTTATCAAGTCTGTTGGTTCTTCCCTCACTATTCTAGCAATCTATGCTGACAATATCTTATTGGATGGGGATGATTTCTTAGAACAGATAGCCTGAAGCTATTTTTGGATACTCAGTTTAAATCAAAGATTTGGGTCATGTCCATTATTTTCTGGGTCTGGAGGTTTCTTCTCATCCTAAGGGATTTATAATATGCCAAAAGAAGTTTACCTCTTATTTGCTAGCTGAATTCAATTTTCACCACTTTACCCCTATAGTTACTCCTCTAGATCCTTCAGTAAAGCTATGTATTGATATTGGTGCTCCTTTGTCTCCCAGTACCTACAAAAGACTAGTGGACAAGTTGAATCTTCTTCAGCACACCCAATCCTGATAGTGCCTTCTTTATTCAGCATCTTAGTCAGTTCCTTCAATGCCATAAGGTTCCACATATGTTGGACGACCTTCATGTGTTGAAGTACCTTATGAATGCACCTTGAAAGGGTATCATCCTTTCCATAACTTTTAATTTATCTCTTGTGACATTTTTCTAACTCTGGTTGGGCTGCCTATGCACATCTAGGAAGTTTGTTGCTGGATATTAAATTACTCTGGGAGGCTCCCCTATCTACTGGAAAAGCAAGAAAAACTAATCATCTCACTATCATCTGTTGAGGCAGAGTATAGAGCTCTCAGTATGACCATCTCATGACACAACTACAACAGGCACATATTTCTCCTTGTTACACTGCTTCCACTACTCGTGCAGAGTGTGTCATATCTCCCAAAAGAGGAAATACATTCTTTGGCTTATTCTTTGTCTGTATATTTTAAGACAGATAGAAATCCTTAGATTCTGAAATGTAGGGCAACTAATCACATAACTGCACACAAACATTTTCTTCACAACATCCAACCTTTACTTTCTCCTTTCTTAATAACCTTACCAAATGGCTATAAAGTAAAAGTGGTTTCCACTAGGTCTATGCATCTTAGACAGGATATAGTTCTATATAATATCCTTTTGGTCCCTTATTTTCCATTCAATTTTCACTCTTTGCACAAATTTCTAACTCAATTACAGAGTATGGCTATTTTTACTAGTTTTCCTTGTTCTTTATAGGGCCCTACTCTGAAGAGGCCATTGAAAATTGGTAAAGAGGCTCATGGACTGTATTTCCTTTTGCCAGATATGCCTTTACTTTCTTGTTCTGTTTCTTCTGTTGCATCAGGTAATGCATGTCATATTTTTGTTGATCCCTTACCCATAGTCCCTTTTATTCCATCTTCTAGTTTTAATAAAATGTGTTTGGTCTAGCATGAAAGGTTAGTGCATATGACTTATAACAAGATGAAATCTATTATTTTTCTTTTTCTGATAAAGTCACTTCTAAACAACCTTTCTTGTGCTTTATCCGTCCCATGGCCAGACAACTAAGGTTACCTTTCCCTGGTAGTTTTATTGAAACCAGTGCCCCTTTTCAATTGGTCCACATTGATATATGGTGTCCTTACTATACTAAAACTTACTATGGTTTCAATTACCTTCTCACTTTGGTTGATGATTTCATTAGAGTTACTTGGACTCATTTACTTTCCTGCAAAGCTAGTGCTTTATCTTTTCTGAAGGCATTCACCTTTACGATTAAGGTTTATTTTCATTTTCTATTCAATACTTTGGATCAAATAATGCATATGAGTTAGGCAGTAGTGTTAAAGCAAAATATTTCTTTGGTGATCGTGGTATCCTTCATTAGACCACAACACCACACACTTTACAACAAAATGGGGTAGTTGAAAGGAAATATAAGCACCTATTAGAAACTTCTAGATCACTCTTATTTCATCCAACCTTCCTACTAAATATTGGGGTGATTGTGTTTTGACTGCTACTTATCCTGTTAATAGATTGTCTTCTTCTGTTTTGGGTATGAGTCTCCTTCTAAAAGGGTGCATGGTACTCCTCCAACTTATGATCACTTGAGTTTTTTTGGTTTTCTTTACTTTTCCACTACACGCAAACTTGGTAAGATAAATTTCAGCTTGGAGCAAGTGCCTTTGTCTTTCTTGGTTATCCCTGTGGCAATAAAGGTTATAAATTGCTCGACCTTTCTAACCATTTTATATTTTTCTCCAGGGATGTGCAAGTTCATGATTGGATTTTCATTATTCTTCTTCTCCTCCTTCATCAATTTTTCATGTTTCCTCTTCTAATCTGCCTATGATCATGCATCTTCTTCTCCTCTACCTACATCTCATCATGCCCGGACCTTGGGGAGCGCGACCGACACTCAACCGACTCCCAATCAAGCAAGCCTACTTGATGCCTTCTACCCGATTTTACCCATGAACAAAGTGAAGTTGTATTCCATTAATTAGACAATAAAAAGATCGCATGAATAACACAAACTTCATTACCATTAGTTACTTCATTTAAAATTTCAAAAAATATATTACATATTCATAGTTTAGCAGTGGGAACAAGTGAACCAATGTATGATTGCTAGTTTAGATTTCCAAAATCAAGATACAACCTATATTAATTCTAACGGATACAAAGGAGTAACTTGATGGTGCTATCAATAAGGCCCCCGCTATACCCCAAAATGTTGTACATAAGAAACAAAAGATACAAGACCCCCATATGAAGTGGGGTTCACCAAGTAAGTTGAGAAGAGGGTGTACCGCTATCACTGATTGACGTTGCCTGCTGTGGAACCACCTGCATCTATTAAAGATACAACGCCACTGACAAAAAGGAATGTTGGTACACATAGAATAGTACTAGTATGTAAGACTAAACACCCTTTTAAATAAGCGAGAAACAATATAAGGGAAAGAAACATAGAAGCAATGAGAGCCTCAAAAAATAAAGTGTCAAGTTAAGAAAGGTAAATTTCATGTAAATTTCAATATTTCTAAGTTGGGAGATCCTTAGTACTGATACACCATCATGCTTTTAGCACGGAGTCTGATCTTGGCCCGAACAGCTAAGGCGTCTCACATCGAGACATCCAATCACAACACTACCATGTGCGCGACATGACGTCCTATCTCAGTCAGATCGATTAAGTTGTCTTCCTACAATACCGTGTGGGTCGACATCACATTCCGATAGCAATCATTTCATCCCAATTAATAGGAAAAATTTCAACACATCAATTTCATCCCATTTAAGGGGAATAATCTCAACATATCAATACAGAATTTACCCCTCAATCACTCCTACACCGACACGTCTAGTTTCGAGGTTAGGTTATTCCAACCTACCCTTCCTCGACAACTAAACGATACTCCCAAAACACTTTTATTAAAAATAGTGTTACAATTCATTTCAAAATCATGCAAACTCCTTTTCATTTCGTTGGCACTAGATACCATAAGTGTAATTCCATTCTTGGCACGTAAGTCGTATTTTTAAGCATCATCATGGATTTTCAACATTAGGGGAATTTTCAAGACATTAAGCATATATATAAGCAATCCAAGTCTTAGGCACATTGATTTTTTTTTTTCCCAAAAATAGGCATAATAACTTGTAATTGAAAGAGGAATTTAAATCATAACACCTTTGATACATCGGTCATACTCGGTTGCATTCTAATTGGAGATCATGATAGGTTAGTAACAATTGGAACACATTTTGAGTACATACGTCTTTCAACATAATACTTATTTAGAGTAATCAAAATTATTAGGAAGGACTGGGAACATGAGAAATTAGAACTTGAGCCAATCATAATTGTAACTTACGAGGACATCATGGAATTTGATTGCACAATAGGAGTTTAACCAATATACCTCGCTTGAGATTTCCTTAAACTACTACAATATTTCGCAAGTCCTAGCGACTTCAATCCATTAGAGAGATGACAAATTGAACCATAATTAGGAAGAGATTTTATGGGTTCATCCCATTTAGGGATTATACCTGCAATATAGTTTCAAGGTTCTTTTATGGTGGATTTCCTTTACCCCACAACCCACATTAACAAATAATTTATCCCGGGTAACCCAACAACCTCCAAGACCCCACTATCGATACACGCATGCCCTATCTTCTACTCCCTGACCCCTCTACACCCGAAACAAACTTGCATGGGTGACGTAGGACAATAACTTACCCGGATAAGTGATGGACTAGTGAGTGATTCCCTTTAATCTTCAAGATTAGGGAAGGATTGATAAACAAAGTTCTTGGGGATTCCTCCTCTCTCTTTAGAGAACTCCCCTCTATCCCAAACATCATCTGGAACTTTCTAAAATAACCCCAAAGGTTGTTTTATAAAAGTAGGGCTGGGTAAAAATTTTCCAAACTTCAACCGACGAAATAGGGTTGGAGATTGCAGACTGGACCGCGAAATGAATATGCGGTCCGCAAAGGGGACCGCAAAAGTGGTCCCAAAACTGAGCAGGCCTGGTCAGGTCTGTGGCCATTATGCGGCTTGCAGAACAGATTGAAGAATTTCTATAATCCTCAAACACATTAGCCTACCTCGGCACCACGAAACCCCGGGTTCTAGGTGAAATTTTATGGGGCCTTATAAATCATCCCCCTCTTAGGATCTTTGATCCTCAAATGGGGCCAGTTCATCGTCAACATCCAACGTTACTCAACTCTTACTTCACACACCAGCAGTCCCATATTTTGACTAACTCCTTGGATTTTCAAAACTTTCGCCAGAGTCTCCGCTGTAATTAGGCCTACCCACCTGTTAGAGAATCCTAGAAACCAATCCTAACAAGATGTATATAATCCATCGTCATAACATAGCATGGAACGCCACCAATCGTGACCTCATAAGCATTGTATTACTAGAAGGGAACATCCTTAACATAAACTATACAAATGCAACATAATACATAGAAATTAAGCTCTTAACATTTTCATAAAACACAACTACATGATTATTCAAAAAAATTAGGATACCTCTTCCTCATCTCTTCCTCATCCTCGCAGGTGGCCGCTTCAACCTGTTGGTTTCGCCATAACACTTTCACAAAGGCAATCTCTTTATTCCCAGATTTTATAGATGCCTATCAAGAATGGGGATGGGAATCATAATCTCCTCATACGTCAATTCTTCATTAACTTTAATAACCTCAACGGGACAATGACTGTCGGGTCTCCAACTACCTTCTTCAACATAGATACATGAAACATCGGGTGCACCAACGAACCTCTTGTAATACCCAGATAAGCCCAATAACCTACGAATCTCTATTATATTTGTAGGTAGAGGCCAAATTTTCACAGTTGCGATCGTCTGAGGATCAACCTTGATTCCTTCACTGGAGACAACATGACCATAGAATGCCACAGATTCCAGCAAAAATTCACACTTCAAAAACTTCGCATACAACTTATGCTGATATAGAGTTTGCAAAGTTGCCCTGAGGTGATCGACATAGTCCTCCTGACTTCGTGAATATACACGAATATCATCAATGAACACTATTGATCACGCTCAACTATGTCTTATAAAAAGACTAAACGGGTGTTGCAAATATAATCTGGGGTATTAAGCCCAGAGTCGATCCCACAGGGAGTTAACGTGTCAAGCAAGCTGTCAGAACACTAAAATTTCACTTGGTGTTTTNTCTATCAATCATGAACACTCTATCTACCATAAATCTCTCTCAAGTAATTATGATAATTTACTAGACGCACTCTCTCAAGTTACGCTAGCTAGATTGCATTACAGTTCACTTTAGATTGCACCCGAGGTATCGTTATCTCTAATCCAACCTCTAAACCCTCGGTTATGACTTTGGTCTATACCCTGCGAGTGGTGTTGTTCAAACAACTACCAAAATATGCACTCTCTCTCAAGTAGATACATAATAAATAGGAACAGCTAATTGAGGGCCCTTCAATCAACTACAACAAGAACGTAGTTGAACAAATACAGATTAATCAACCAATCAAAACTATATTAATATCACAATAATTTCATCCCCAACGGGTTCCACCAAAACCCGAGATTAAAGAAATTAGCTACTCATGCTCAAAGAATCAAACCCAAAATAACTTGCATAATTAAACTACAAAGTAATGAATAAAAGCTGTAAAAATCAATGTTTTGCTTCTCTGAGTAGTATTCCACAGGCGTCTCTTGTCTCTAATGGCATCTCCCCTCTTCAAAGTTGTGTGTTTGGGTCTATTTATATGTTTGGGACAAACCCTAAACGTGTAGGAGACTTCTATTCCAACTGGGAAACACTTAAAATCTTCAAAACTCGGATTTGACCGGATCAGGAGCCAGGCGTTATAGGCCAAATGCCTGGATAACGCCTAGCCAGGCCTGGCGTTTTGGCTCTGGCGCCTGGATAACGTCTGGTCTCACCAGGCTTTATAGCCCAAATGCCCGGCTAAATCCTGGTGTGACCAGGCTTTACAGCTTAAACGCCCGGGTATAGCTGGCTTCACTCCTTTTTGACTTTTGAGCATATTTTCAACGTTTATGCTTCCATTCAACTCGGCTTCCGTTTCCAATTCACCTACACATAAAATAAACCCCATTAGGCACATACGAAGTGTATTGATATCATTAACTTACATCAAATGCAAGGCATATAATGTGTTAAACCATAAATTCTAGACACACATCAACACCCCACACTTAAACATTTGCTCACCCTCGAGCAATCACACTACACTCATGTAGAGGTCAATAACATTACCTTTCCTTCGTGAATCATGTGCCCTCACCAAATCAAGAGTTAGTTCCACACACAATGAAATTTAAGAAACTTAGGAACTCAAGATAGAAATAATTCACTCACTCTAAAAAATAATATTCATATGCCACAAAAGATGCACCATAGGCTTACCCGTAGGGTAGTACTCTTTTAATCGAGCTCATTCAGTCTAGGATCAAGTAGGACTTTATTAGGTTGTAATGTAGGCTGCGGTACGGGTAGGATACGTTTAGATATAAGAGTGACTACACCTCCCTAAGCACTTTAATACATATACTTTAGCTTTCAGCCTCAAACTTATATTAAGCCAAACTCCACCTTCACATCAATGTTATTACCCCACACTTCTTTAAGCACAATTACATCAAGAGTCACCACTTGTTAAGGAATATATATATTTTTTATTTTCACAACAATACAACTATTTTTTTCTTTTTTTCTCTCTTTTTTTTTCTAAGTGACTCTTACTTTTTCAAAACAGTGCACCTTTCTCCTTATTTCAATTGTTCCCTTCAAAAACCAACCTACCACCCCACACTTTAAATTTTCCATATTTCATCACATTTCCAGTTCTTACGAGAGGTGACAAGGTTCAAATATATGATCGATTCAAACAAAGGGGTATGGCTTGTAATGTGGTTGCCGAAGAAATAGGATTATAGGCTCAACGGGGTTAACTACGATACATAACAATTAGGTGGGTAAAATATACATAGATGGCTCAACAAAAAAATGCCTATATCACTTCCAAGACTGAACAAAACTACTATTTTGCTTTGCACACACACGGAGCAAATTCTAGACATCAAATGCAATGCACAGAATAACATACAAAACTCACACACACATGGCACATAACTCACTCAGGATTGGATCTATCACGACACTCCAGTCAAAGCAGTTACGCAACTTTAAGAATCCACGATTTAAGGTATTTATCCTGGAGTCAAAAAATTGAGCCTAAGCGTCACAACCAAAGTACTGACTATTCTCAAGGCATCACAACGTTCCGAGATATTGCTACGATTAATCCCTCAACCATGTGATTACTACTCCTAAGAAAAACCAAGGGGTATTTACTACACTACCTGAAACAAAAAATTGTTTTGGTATTTCTTTTAGACTTACTTCCCTCAAGAAAATTGTCTAATAGATCCATCGTCGGGAAAAGCCCAATCTTTTTTATTTTTTTTTTTGTAAAAAAAATAAATTATTCCATTAATCAACATAACTAAAATAGCATAGAAAGTCACCAGACAATCTCCTCACCCCACACTTAAAATTGTGCATTGTCCCCAATGCACACTCATATATACAAGAGGGTAAAAGAAACTCCCTGGTAGGCCAAAGGCCGAAGCACCATCATCTCATGGGGTACTCAGACTTCTCCCAGGCCTGGTCCTTCGTGCGGGTACCTCACACTTAGTTCCAACCATCTAGTTTGCTGTTGAATCCTTCCAGTGGCTTTGCGTTCCATGCTCCTAAAAAATCAAAAGATTGACACTACAAAAATAATACAATTAGAAAAAAATAAAACTAAAATAAATAAATAAAATAAAGCAGTAAAGCTGGGTTGCCTCCCAAGAAGTGCTTGATTTAACGTCACGACACGACGTGAATCACTTTCTACCTCCACTTCGAACTTATGAATTAAGCCTCCAATTTGGCATCAAGTTTTCGGTTATGCTCCAAGGGTGGAACAAATCTAATTGGCCCAAGTAACCATTGTAATATTTTACACTTCTTGGCATTTAGATGAGGTATGGAGTCCTGTCTTTCTGGCAAGAAAAATTCCAGAATGTAGGTATCTTGTTCGTCATTCCTTGACTTCTCAATTGGCACAGATGACTCTATTTCCATATCATCATCTAAGCACAATGTGAAAAAATGTTTGGATTGAGTACCAATGCTCTCAAACACATGAACTTCAGGACTTTCAACATCCTCAACATCAATCACACTAGAGGCGACTAAATTTGTATCCTCAACGTCCCTGGTTCACTCTAGTATTACTTCTTCAACATCGACATCCTCAAATTCTAGTTGGTTAGAGTGTTGGGTTTCTACTTTGGACCCCTCCATTAGCACCTCAATTTCCATTTCTAATGTACACTGCTCCTGGATACTATCCATAATATTGGCATATTGAGCATTAAAAGCTTAAACTAGTTGACTCACTTGAACCTCCAAGTTGCGAATAGTTGCATCTTGCCTTTGTACCCGCACTTGTATGTAACGACCCGACCGGTCGTTTTGAGATCCAGTGTGTCGTTCAGCATTTGGGAGTCATGAACAACTTCATTTCGGGTATTGTGACTTGTGTGTATGGTTAGAGTTGAAATTCAGGAGGTTCGGAGTTAAATTGAAAGGAAAATTCTCATTTCAGAGGCCTTAGGCTGAAAAAATTGAGTAAGACTGGAATTTTGAGTAAACGACCTCGGAATCAGAATCCGAGGGTTCCAGCAGGTTCGTATGATGATTTTGGAGTTGGGCGTATGTCCGGATAAGGATTGGATAATCAGAGAGCGTTTCAGTGTATATTGTGGAAGTCAGCATCTTTGGACAAATTTCCTAAGTTTGTCTTGAAGCGCATTTCAATGATATTGATGTTCGCTTGGGATTTCGAGTCTGGGAATAGCTTCGTATGGTGATTCTGGAGTTGGGAGCATGATCGGAAGTGAATTCGGATGTCCTCAGGTCATTTTGAAGTCATTTGGCTAAAGATAGAAATTTGAAGGTTTTTGAGAAGTTTGACCGAGAGTTTGACTTTTTGATATCGGGGTTGGATTCTAATTCCGAAAGTTGGAGCAGGTCCGTAATGTCAAATATGACTTGTGTGCAAACTTTGGGGTCAATCGGACGTGATTTGATATGTTTCGGCATCGGATGTGAAAGTTAGAAATTTCAAAGTTCATAAAGTTGAATTCTTGCGCGATTCGTGTTTTCGGCGTTGTTGATGTGATTTGAGGCCTCGGCTAAGTCCGTGTTATGTTTCCAGACTTGTTGGTACATTCGGGCGGGGTCCCGAGGGGCTCGGGTGAGTTTCGGGGTGGTTTCGGACCATTTCTAGGCCATTTGTAACTGCTGGTTTTTGGCTACAGCAATGTTCTACGCGATTGCGGGGAATTGGTCGCGATCGTGGTGAGTAAAATGTGAGAAACGGGCCAGTGAATCGCGATCGCGGAAAGCCTTTCGCGATCGCGTAGAGCAAATATTCTGCTGTACTGACTTAATTTCGGAGGCTCATATCTCGAAATCTATTAGGTATTCTGAGATGATGTAAAAAGGAAAGTCGTAGCCCTTTGTGTCTAGTTTCTATAATAGTAAACCATTCATGATTTGAATTTGTATACCAATAGATATGGCTGTTATACTACAGGGTGTCAGGGAAGATGAAGAAGAAAGTTGTGTTGCACATGTGCTGACTTTGCCAGATTATATCTAGAAACATATGTAAGGTATTGGGAGATGAATAACACACGAAAGTTGTAGATATTTGATTCTAGTTTTCATAAAATTTAACCATTTGTCATTTGGAGTTGTTTGCAAAAAGTTATGGCTATTCTACTGGAGGCTGTCCGGGCAGGCTAGGCAATTGTTCTCTGCGATCGCGAAGCTCTTTCCGCGATCGCGAAGAGCAAATTTTGGGCTGGAAAATTTTTCTCCGCGACAACGAAGCATTTTCCGCGATTGCGATGAGTAAATACCTGGGCAGAATGATATTTTAGCGGGTTTTAGCTCATTTTTCTTCATTTCTTCATTTGGTTGGGGCGATTTTGGAGGATTTCAAAGGGTGATTTTCATCAAGCATCAAGAGGTAAGTGGTTCCTTCTCATTTTCAAGTTAATTCAAGGTTTATACATGAGATTAAAAATAAAAAATTAGTATTTTGAAGGAAACCTAGAAATTTGGTAATTTGGATTCTTAGCCTTGAATTGGGCATGAACATTAGAGTAAATTATATAATTTCGCTCCATAGGCTTCGGGTAATCTATTCCTCCAAGAATTTTCGAAATCTGAACGCGTGGGCCCGGGGTCGAAATTTCAAGAATCGTCAAGAATGTTAAGTTTTTAGGAATTCTTGCTAATTCTTCTTCTTGAACCTTAAATTGATTCAATTACATCATGTTTGGCTAGTTATGAGCCGTCAGGAGTAGTTTCGGAGTTCACGCACATCTTTTGATCCGGTCCTTGGTTCGAGGAATGCTTTTATCAAGGTGAGTCTCCTTTCTAACCTCGTAAGAGGGAAATTGTCCCTCTAGGTAATTTTGGTTGCTATGTGATCTTGTTTGGGGGCTACGTACGCACCAAGTGACGAGAGTCCATACGTTGTGGCTATTACTGCTTCGTCCGGGTAGTTAGGACACAACATATTCATTGCTTTTCCCTATTGTAGCCTAAATATGACTTATATTCTTGTGTGATTGGTATTGTTGCCTTTGAACGTGATGATACTTGGCTTGATTTGAGTGTGATAAGAGTGATCACAGGATGGGATCGGGCCGTACGCCATGGTAGAGTGATGATTGATTATATTGTGGGATCGGGCCATACGCCACGACAGAGTGACGATTGATTATATTATGGGATCGGGCCGTACGCCACGGTAGAGTGATGATTTATTATATTATAGGATTGGGCCGTACGCCACGGCAGAATGATGATTGATTATATTATGGGATCGGGTCGTACGCCACGGCAGAGGGATGATTGATTATATTATGGGATCGGGCCGTACGCCACAGCAGAGTGATGATTTATTATATTATGGGATAGGGCCGTACGCCACGATAGAGTGATGATTGATTATATTATGGGTTCGGGCCGTACGCCACGATAGAGTGATGATTGATTATATTATGGGAACGGGCCGTACGCCACAGCAAGGATTACAGGATGGGATCGGGCCGTACGCCACGGCAAGGATTACAGGATGGGATCGGGCTGTACACCACGACAAGGATTACAGGATGGGATTGGGGCCGTACGTCACGACGAGGATTACAGGATGGGATCGGGCTGTACGCCACGACATATATCAACCTTGGTGGATTTTGGATTGTTATTTGATGTCTGATATCGATGTACTTGGTTATTGTCTTTCATGCCTGTTGTTTTCCTTACATCTTGCTTGCTTTATTACTGTTGGACCTTAGTGAGTATCGAGTCGACTTCTCGTCACTACTTCTTCGAGATTAGGCGGGATACTCACTGGGTACATATTTATGTTTGTACTCATGCTGCACTTTCTTTTCTTCTATACTTGACTATACAGGTCCAGAGGTTGGTACGTCTGATCATCAGTCCGGTGCTAGATGCTGACCGAGGTTGGTTATACTTCACGGTGAGCTGCTCTTCCTGGCGATTCCTGGCAGCACCTAGGAATTTCCTTTTGATTTTTCCCTGTCTATTTCATTCAGACTATGGGATTGTATAAATTTATGTGTTCTGGTGTATTCTGATAGTTGCCCGCGACACTCGTGACACTAGTTCCTCGCACACACATGCATACATTTTGGGCTTTTGGGCTGCATTTTCATACATATGCTTATCTTTTGACTCACGTATCAGATGTCTTATTTTCATGTCACTGGCTAATATCATGTAAATAAATGCTTAAAACTGGTAAAACTTGGATTAATCAATCACATGGGAAGGGTAACACTTAGTAGAATTTATGTTGGCTTGCCTAACCTTGTTGTTGGGAGCCATCACGGCCCCGTGTGGGAAATTAGGTCGTGACAACGTGGTATCAGAGCTTTAGGTTCACATAGTCTCACGAGTCACGGGCAAACCCAGTAGAGTCTTGCGGATCGGTACGGAGACGTCTGTACTTATCTTCGAGGGGCTACAAGGCTGTTAGGAGTACATCCCTTCTTGATTCTTCATTGTGCGAGTTGATTCCTTTTAGGCTTATGCCTATGTTCATTCCTACTCAATCTTACGTGTCGCGAAGCGCTTGCTATGGATCAAGAATTTGAGGAATGGGAATGGTGCTACGAATGTAATTCGAGATGCCTCTATGTGTAGATGGTCATGGTGGTGTTATGGCCCTGTGAAAGGGTAATATGTTGTTTAAGCTCAGTAGCTGTGTTTTTGGGAGCCTTAAGGCTGTGCTCAGGTAGTGATGATGTTTCCAATTGGTCATCGTGCGATGCCGGTATGTTGAGGAAGATGAATGGTTTGAAGGGAGGTCTCCTTAGAGTGTGATTTCGAGATTTCAGCATTTTGTGCCGGCAGAGGGAAGGCATTTGGAGTATGAATGGCTCGGTTGGGATTGAAAAACTAGTAAGACTTGGTGTCTTCAATCGGGATGGGGTATGTACCTGTGACGTGTAGTCGTTGTCATCGATCGAATGGAATGTGTTAGGTTTGTCGGTGCTATGGTTTATTCGGTTGCGTAGGGTCAGATTATTGAGAGGAAGTATTGAGGTCGCAAAGAGCGTGCATTTCAGCGTCGCTGGGAGGTGTCAGCAGGTGATTTCTTCAGGTGGGTTGTCTTCTGGGGATATGTTAGCAACGAAGGGGTTGGCATGTTCTGTGAGGGGTCCTAGTGGCTAGTTGGTAGGAGATAGAATGTGTAAATAATTCTAGGGAATTCGGGTATTTAGGGAGTGCTAGCCAGGGAATTTGGAAGATTAGGATGGTTTGGCTGCGCAAGATCGTGTTATCAAAGGAGGAAGGATCTCAGCAAGGTCTATGGTGGTGCTAGGAGTGGCTTCGGGCTATGTGGGGGAGTCCCACCATCTGCAGTAGGGCTGTAGGGTTATCTTCTCATAGGGTCGCAAATTTTCTGCGTATAGTCAAGTGATTTCAGCTAAGGAAGGAGGAGTAAAATGGTAATTGAGCGTATGATTCGATGAATATGTGCAAAAGTTGGCCCTGTCGGGCCAGGGTTGGGCTTGAAAGATTCAGAACTTATGCATAAGGCATGGGCGAGTTGTAAGTCATGTGTTTCATTGAAAAGGGGGTTCCTATGCTAGGAGAGCCCTGGAGTTGATTGTATTCGGGGCCAGTCAGAGTGGGTGACTCTCAGTAGTGGTCCAAATAAATTTGAAAGTTAGAGAATGCAGTGTTTAAGGGTTTCAGGCAACAGTATAATGAAGAATCGAGCTTCTGTAGTATGATCTCTAAGAGGAAGAAATATGGTTGGAGTGTTCTATGTTATTTCAGCATGCTGGATAGTATAGGAGGAGTGAGATAAATAGACTCCGGATTGTAGAAAGATTTTCAGGAGGTTGTGAGACGGGTTGCGGGGTTTAGGCAGCATGGTCTCGTGAATTCAAGGTCACTCGGGGTGAATGAGGTTTGAGCTGCTATGAGTTGAAGGAATTTACTATTATCTTTGAGGCAATTAAAGATGATTAAAAGAGGATGGGTTATTTAGCCATGGTTGAATTGGCACCTTTGCGGCAGTGATTGGTTCCTTTGATGTGATTAAATTATGCATGTGGTATATGCCGGTGTGTGCGGGGCTTGTCGGCCATCGTAATGGGTTTTATATGGGAATTCACTCGTGAGTTGAGGTGGTACTCTTGAATTGAGTCAAGTAAAAGTTTCTATACGATGAAGTGTTCACCCTATTGGTGGTTCGAAAGCTATGATGTGATTCTTGCGCCACCTCATATTGGTATGTTAAGTGCTGGAAGCAGTATGTAATTGGGAGTAAGAATCGAGATTCAGGTCCGATGTTTATAAGGATGTCATGAGCTCGGAAGAGCAAGACAGAGTCATTCGAAAGTTCAGTATAAGCTGGTATTATCTTCAGTGTCGCCTGAGATCGATATGCGGTGGAAGAGGCTTTGTACCCTGGTCATGGGTTCTTGATGTGTTTTGCGGCCTTAGTGTGGTCGGTGTTATGGATGGGCAGACTTTTTTCCTTGTGAGGAAGGTTGTGGAGGCATGACCACGAAAAGATTATATAAAGTGTGACATGTAGTCACTTGATGGATTTCAGATTTGGATTGAGTATAAAGAAGTGCAATATTGCTTAATTGAGAATTTACGCCTGGAGGGTGTTTGGTTCAATTGATTATGGATTATGGGGTGTTAGTCCGGGTGATGATGGTTGTTCTCGTGTATTATGAGAGAAAGTAGGTTAATATGGACCCATGCAAAATATAATACCCTAGTTTGGTGCGAGCGAGGTGGCTCAATGCTTGTGGATGGATTTAAATATGATTATGGGCTCCGTATGAGCCAGGCATGTTCCTTTCAATAGAGCGCTTTTCATGGATAGATATTAGAACAGCGGGTGTTGTTCCGTCTTCATCTAATTCACGTGTTATTGTGATTGTGCCGTGTGAGTTGTGAAACACCTTGATAATTTCTTATGTGTTGAGGTTCCGCGTAGTGATGAGGTTATGTGAGCAGGATGGCTCCTGAGATTCAGATTATATATCGCACCTCAGTCGTGCTGGAGTTTTGTAGCGTATGGCTCTATCAGTCTCCCCAGAATTGTATTATGCACTTAGCGTGCTTGTGACCGATATTCAGTGATTTGTAATAGTAAGCAATTCAGCTCCGTGTATATTTCCTTATGTAAATCTTATGATGGGATTGAGTGGCACGCCGCCACGGGTATGTTATTTGCATCGGGTTGCACGCCGAAATAGTGTGATGTTGAGCATGGCTCCTATAATTATTTTCTTGTGTTTTACTTTGTAATTTTCTGAGGAAAGTTCATATTAGTTGCATGAGTTGAGTAGTCCCTTCCGGAGTCATTTCCTTATGTGTCGTGTTCGAATTATGGCCTATTCGCGCATTGTGGCATCATGTGAGGCTAATGGCCGTGTTTGGGGTGATTGGTTGTCTGAGCAGTTCATACTGGGTGAGACGAAACTTATAAATCTGGGATCGGTGTGATAAGACTATGCAAGTATATTATAGGACAAACACCATCGTTGTAATGAGATGATGATCTTAGTTAGGAGAAAGGATTTCAATGTTTAGTTAACTCTGCAGTTGGTCAGGAATTTCTACACATTTCCTCCGTTGTAGTGGTATCATAAGCATTATAGAAATATGTATGCGTGTATCTTATAAGGTGCTTTGAGAGCATCAAATTCGTAGAATTCTTGCTATTAAGGTTCAGGGAGCGTCATTGTGGTCAGATGATGGATTATGCGGTGTATGGTGCTGATCCATCAAAGATACACAGTTGTATTCTGGTGCCTCATGTGGTAGTTGACGTGGTGTTCACATATTAGAAACAGGCATGGCAGAGAATTTCTAAGTGTTGGAACTGGGGTCTGGGTTTATTATATGGATAAAAGGGAATATCTTCAGATTTTATCAAGCTAATGTGCTCAACTGGGTTGTGGTAGCAAGGGCAAGTGCACGAGGTGTTAAACAGTGATTTCAGATAATTCCGGGGCAGTTCTTGGCATGTTCGAGGACAAACATCTTTTTAAGTAGGGGAGAATGTAACGACCCGACCGGTTGTTTTGAGATCCAGCGTGTCGTTCAGCAGTTGGGAGTCATGAACAACTTCATTTCAGGTATTGTGACTTCTGTGTATGGTCAGAGTTGAAATTCAGGAGGTTCGGAGTTAAATTGAAAGGAAAATTCTCATTTCAGAGGCCTTAAGCTGAAGAAATTGAGTAAGACGGCAATTTTGAGTAAACGACCTCGGAATCAGGATCCGAGGGATCCATGGGATCGGGCCGTACGCCATGACAAGGATTACAGGATGGGATCGAGCAGAATGCCACATCGAGGATTACAGGATGGGATCGGGCCGTACACCACGGCGAGGATTACAGGATGGGATCGGGCCGTACACCACGACGAGGATTACAGGATAGGATCGGGCCGTACGCCACAACGGATATCAACCTTGGTGGATTTTGGATTGTTATTTGATGTCTGATATCGATGTACTTGGTTATTGTCTTTCATGCCTGTTGTTTTCCTTACATATTGCTTACTTTATTACTGTTGGACCTTAGTGAGTATCGAGTCGACTTCTCGTCACCACTTCTTCGAGATTAGGCGGGATACTCACTAGGTACATATTTATGTATGTACTCATGCTGCACTTTCTTTTCTTCTATGCTTGACTGTACATGTCCAGAGGTTGGTACGTCTGATCATTAGTCCGGTGCTAGATACTGACCGAGGTTGGTTATACTTCACGGTGAGCTGCTCTTCCTGGCGATTCCTGGCAGCACCTTGGAGTTTCCTTTTGTTATTTTCCCCGTCTATTTCATTCAGACTATGGGATCGTATATATTTATGTATTCAGGTGTATTCTGATATTTTCCCGCGACACTCGTGACACTAGTTCCTGGCACACACGTGCGTACATTTTGGGCTTTTGGGCTGCATTTTCATACATATGCTTATCTTTTGACTCATGTATCAGATGTCTTATTTTCATGTCACTGGCTAATATCATGTAAATAAATGCTTAAAACTAGTAAAAGTTGGATTAATTAATCACACGGGAAGGGTAACATTTAGTAGAATTTATGTTGGCTTGCCTAACCCTGTTGTTGGGCACCATCATGACACGTGTGGGAAATTGGGTCATGACATTGTATCTCCTCATGTTGTTCAAAAAGGCACTTCATCATATCCTCGATCCTTTTCAGGTCATCATCACTGGGTTCTTTGTTTCTGTTAACTTCACAAGAAAAAGAAGAATCATCAAAGTAAGGGGTTAGGGGAAGATAAGAAATATAAGCACAACCATGAAAGTGACCATCTTGACCACCACACATATCACATAGTGACACATAATATTGTGTTGGTGCACATAACTCGCTCTCGGAAATATTTTGATAATTTTGCCCTGGGTGGCTTCCTCCATAATATGCATAACGAGGATCTAAAGTAGAATTACCAACATCCAAAATCTCATAATTCCATGATGCCATGTTTTTCAAATCAACAAATACAACTAAAATAAAGAAAATAAAAATCAAATACTAAAAAACATCAAACCTGAAACCTAGCAATATGTACACCTACAACTACACTTGATAATACCGTTAACTCCCCGGCAACGACGCCAAAATTTGATCACGCTCAACTATGTCTTATAAAAAGACTAAACGAGCGTTGCAAATAATATGGGGTATTAAGCCCAGAGTCGATCCCACAAGGAGTTACGTATCAAGCCAGCTGTCAGAATACTAAACTTTCACTTGGTGTTGTTTAAACTACTACAACTGAATGAAAATATTAAAACTAAAGATTAACTACAATAAGGTGGAAACAATTGTAATAAAGGTCTACGGTTATGGTTTCCCCCGCCGGTGAACTTCTTGCTCAGATACTTCTTATAGTTTGATTAGTTGTCTCTATCAATCATGAACACTCTATCTACCATAAATCTCTCTCAAGTAATTATGATAATTTACTAGACGCACTCTCTCAAGTTACGCTAGCTAGATTGCATTACAGTTCACTTTAGATTGCACCCGAGGTATCGTTATCTCTAATCCAACCTCTAAACCCTCGGTTATGACTTTCGTCTATACCCTGCGAGTGGTGTTGTGAAAGGATTGAAGAAGGCATCAAAAGCGGGATGGTAAGAAACTTTGAGGCATTGCAGGCCACTAATAAAGCATTGCAGTCAGGGGATCTAAGAAGAAGGATGTGGGAGCAATGATGGTCGCCCAAGGACCTAAAACTTCATTCGTATATCGGACCTCCCCACTTCCATATCAAGCACGACCCACCTATCAACCATCACCTCCACCCACCTATCAGCCGTCACCTCCACCCACACATCAACCGTCACCTCCACCTACATATCAACCCTCATCTCCTAGATATTCCCAACCAGTCACTGCCTATCACACCTATAATTCACAACCATCTCATTGTCAGTCACCTCCAACTCGTCAAAACTACCCAAGACCGCGACCTAATTTTGATTGCAGACCACCCAAATAATACAATGGCATCGCTGAACCCATCGACCAGCTATACGTAAGGTTGAAGGCTGCTGGTTATGTCACTCCCATCCCTGCTGTGGCCATGAAAGCTCATCCCAATGGGCTAACCCAAATAAGTCTTGTGCATACCATTCAATCATGAAAGGGCACACCATCGACGAATGTCGAACACTGAAAGATGATATCCATACCTTGATTGACTACAAAGTCATCCAGGCAAAGAAGGCTACACCTAATGTTCGCAATAACCCCCTCCTAGATCACAGTAGTGAAGGTGTCAGTGTGATAGAGATGGATGAAGAATGGGATCTAGAGGGATCAATCAGACTTATCAAAGAGGGTGAGGACCCCAAGAAACCCGCAGTCACACTCAATCCCATTATAGTGTAGATACAATCACCATTGGAGGTTGAGGTAACCACATCTGTCATGTTTGATGTTAAAGTAGCACAACTTGTAGCTGTACCTATTCCGTTCGAGGTGGAGGTAGCCACACCTTTTACAGTGACAGTATCAACCACACCGCCTTTCGACACCAAGGTTGTGCCCTGGGATTATGTGGCTGAAGCTAGAAGAAGAGGAAAGACTAAAATAGAAGAATCCGCTGTCGCGCAAGAGATAACTAGGACTAGGAGAGTCTATACATCGGAACATTTGGGAGAATCCAGCAAGCAGGCCTCCAACAAACCACCTGTTATTGAAACAGGTTCGGGTGACATTTGGAGGAAAGTGCAAGCAAGGGAGTATTCGGTTGTCGATCATCTGAACAAGACTCCTGCTCAATTATCTATCCTGTCACTGCTACAGAATTCAGAAGCACACATGAACACTCTGATGAAATTATTGAACGAAACATATGTGCCCAATAACATCACAAGCGGAGAAATGACTAACATGGTGGTACAGGTACTAGAGAGCCACAAAATCACTTTCCACGAGGAAGAGTTTCCACGTTAGGGTTTGAGTCACAATAAGGCACTGCATATTACCATGCAATGTGAAGACTACTTGATTACCAGGGTCCTGATTGATAGAGGATCCAATCTCAATATTTTCCCATTGACTATGGCAAAGGCCTATACAAGATACGAGAAGTGACCATGAACGTGAAGGCATTTGATCGGTCTCAGAGGGCTACCATCGAGGAAATTAATATCTGTCTACAGATGGGGCCTACATGGTTTGATGTCGGGTTTCAGGTATTGGACATATCTGCATCGTACAACCTGTTGTTGGGATGACCATGGATACACGTCGCTGGGGCTGTGGCACCAAATTCGCATAAGGCAGTGAAGTTTGAGTGGAATCATCAAGAAATGATTGTCCATGGAGATGGGAGCAACCCCATTTACACCAGCCAGACCATCCCGATGGTGGAAAATAGAAGAAATTTCGGTGGAGAGACTTATCATCACATCGAGCGGGTCAACGCAATCGACAAAGATATGTGGTGGGATAGAAAGATAGCATGCATGATGAACTTGAGAGGGTATGAGCCTGGCAAGGGTCTTGGCAAAAATCTTCAGGGCAATTCCATGCCAATACAGCTGAAGCGTCATGGCACTACTTTTGTCCTAGGATACCGATACACTTGGAAAGGGAATAGAAAATGGTCGTCACCATGGCGTGGTCCATATTATTCATTGGAGCAGCCTATACCGCACTTGAGTTAGACCTTCCAGCAGACCGACGTCATATGGAGATCAGAGGAGGAGGAAGCACTGGCAGCCTTAAGGAATCTTTTCCTGGATGACGATGACATGGACTGTTGTGTAATTGTCGAGGAAGAGGAGGAGGAAGGCCCTAATATCCGAGCTATGGAGAAAGAATCATTCCTTAAGAATTGGACTGTCAGACCATCCAGGGCCCGATGAGTCCCGGGGTAGCAACGCTGAACATCATCGTTTATTTTGTTTTCTAAGAAAAAATGATTTCCCTCTGGCATCTTGTTTTAAATAATATTTCCAATGTTCCAAAAAAATGTTGTTTAAATTATTGAAAATCGCTTTTATGCTTCAATGAATCGATATTTATTATTACCATTTTCTCTCATATTTTTATCTATATAGCATTACTATTTCCTGTCTTGATGAACCAACAACTGTGACATGTAATGAGACAACGCAACAAAAGGATAGTGATTCGGAAGAAGACGATGTCATACCCGAGGAAATCAGCATAGAAATAGAAGACTTCGAGAACGTGCCTAAATAAAACCTAGTGGAAATAGAAATAATCAACTTGGGAGATTCTGAAACCGTCAAGGAAACCTGCATCAGCATCCACTTGTCGCCATTAGAAAAAGAAGAGTACACACAGCCAGTGAAGCAGAAACTCAAGAAATTCAAGCCTGACATGAGTCTGAAAATCAAGGATGAGGTTACTAATCAAATCAAGGCCAAGGTCCTCAAGGTAGTTGAATACCCAACTTGGTTAGCCAACATCATGCCAGTTGAAAAGAAGGATGGTTAGCCAACATCATGCCATCGGGATCTTAACAGAGCCAGCCCAAAGGATGATTTCCTGCATCCAAACATACACATCTTAATCGATAATTGTGCCAAACATGAACTCCAGTCATTTGTGGATTGTTTCGCCGGTTACCACCAGATCTGGATGGACGAGGAAGACGCTGAGAAAACAGCTTTCATTACACCATGGGGAGTGAATTGTTATAAGATGATTCCATTCAGCTTAAAGAATGTTGGGGCCACCTACATGAGGGCTACGACTACAACTTTTCTTGATATGATACATAAGGAGATTGTAGTGTATGTGGATGACGTCATCATCAAATCCAAGAAAGCCACATATCATATAGCATATTTGAGAAAGTTCTTCGACAGGCTGCGGAAGTACATCCTAAAATTAAACCCCACAAAATGTGCATTCCGGGTTCCTACCGGAAAGTTACTTGGGTTCATTGGTAGTCACCGAGGGATAGAATTGGATCCGTCAAAAGTCAAAACCATCCAGGAGCTACCACTGCCGAAGAGTAAGAAAGATGTAGTGAGTTTTCTAGGACGGTTAAACTAAATTAACTGATTCAAAGCCCAGTCCACAGTTATATGTGAGCCATTTTTGAAGATTTTGAAACTAGTTGGACCGAAGATTGTCAAAAGGCTTTCGACAAGATAAAGGAGTACTTATCCACACCACCAGTTTTTGTCCCACCAGAGCCAGGTAGACCCTTGCTACTCTACCCTGCAGTTCTAGATGGAGCCTTCGGTTGCGTTCTGGGAAAGCACGACGAAACAGGGAGAAAAGAACAAGCTATATATTACCTGAGCAATAAGTTCACTCCATATGAATCACAATACTCTCTTTTGGAATGTACCTATTGCGCTTTGACCTGGATAGCTCAGAAGATTAGGCATTACTTCTGTGCCTACACAATGTACCTCATTGTAAAGACCCGTAAATAATAATGCCCGAATGAGTCCCCGAGTTGTTGTTATTATTGAAATTTTTGAAACAGACCTAAATTGAGTAAAAAGTATCCCGAGACTTAAAGAATAAAATTTTCCAGAAAGTAGGTGTTATGCGACGCACTATGCGATCGCACAGCGTGCATGCAGACCGCATAATGGTCGCATACTTGGGCAGATCATTTCCCCATTTGAGGTCAACTATGCGGTCCAATATGCGATCGCATTCCAGTTCTGCGGAGCGCATAAGCTGTCACATTGTTGCTTTTGATTTTGGGAGGGAATTTAAGCGACACATTATGCGATCGCATAACATGTATGCGGACCGCACAATGGTCGCATACATGGGCAGTGTGTTTTGGATTTTGGCCCATCTTGAGGGCCAATATGTGGTCGATTCCGCAGACCGCATGTCACGAATACGATCGTATTCCCGACTGCATTCTTGTGTCAGGCTCCTATTTTTCTAATTTTAAAACCCGACCCCATTTCATTAAAAACACCCCCCTCTTCATTTTTAACCATTTTTCTGAGATATTAGAGAGAGGAAAGAGTGGGTTCTAGAGAGAGAAAGTGCCAACTTCATCAAATTGGTCTTCCTTCATCACTCAAGCTTGGAACTAATNACCCCTCCCCTTCATTTTTAACCATTTTTCTGAGATATTAGAGAGAGGAAAGAGTGGGTTCTAGAGAGAGAAAGTCCCAACTTCATCAAATTGGTCTTCCTTCATCACTCAAGCTTGGAACTAATCAAGTAGAACACAAATTTCTTCACTCTAAGAGGTAAGCTTCTACCCCATTAACCCTAAATTTCCAGATTTTTGTTAAAATGAATCATGGGTAGGATAGTTCGTAAAGATGAGGTTAAGAATCTTGCATGCATGTACCCATTTTATCATAATCTAGTAAAGGAAAATACGTTGGAGTAACCTTTCACTAAAAAGGGGTTATTTAATCTAAAGGAACACCTAGTGTTTGAGAAAGCTCAAATGAGTTCAAGACATGTTCATGATTCCTAATTCTAAGTTTAAATATGCCGCATTGTGAATTAGATTGAAGGTTCTAGAAGGTCCGGTGACTTGAGATAGAAATTAAGGAAAAAAACTCCCGGTTCAAGGTATGTATGGCTAACTTTAACTTTCATAGAATCCTTTTTGAATTCGAATATATGGTATGTGTACTTTGTTTGGAAATGTGTGAAATGACGGTTCAAACGTACTAAGACGTGAGACTTTATTCTTTGATTCTTCCTGGTTGATTGTCATGTTACTGTGTTGTATGAAGTTGTAAAAGGTGCTTGATGGGCAATGAACGGAAGATTGATAATGTGCTCAAATGTGGGAATGTGTAAAATAGTTGAAAGCCATTCGTGGAAAGTAATGAAAAAAGTATTATGAAACAATGTAACTGAATTGAGCGAATGTGGCAACACCGTGTTCATGGAATTTCTACTTGATAGATGTTATGGGGCCTTGGGCGCATATAAATGAGCTGTTTATATGAATATCGGGTTGCGCGCCCCAACACAAAGTAATAAGCTTCATGAGGCGTGAGGTAATAAGGGTGGCCGAGGTAATAAAGGTGGCCGAGGTAATAAGGATGGAATGTGGTCATTATCACTACTGAAATGAAAATCTATGAACTCCTGAGTATGTTGATGTTGAAAAGGGAAAAAGGAGAGATTGTGGAACTTGTTTGATTGTGTTTGTTTCTTTCCACGTGCATTGATTAATTGGTTCTATTACTGTCTCTGAATTGTGTACTGTTTGATTATACTTGGGATAAAGTTTGTTTATACATACTAGTACTATTCCATAGTACTAACGTCCCTTTTGCTGGGGGCGCTACATCTTTTATATGGATGTAGGTGGGTCCATAGCAGGTAGCTCAGCTCGCCATTAGTGGTGTTTTCTCCTCATCCTCTTTCGCTGTACTGGTGAGCCCCACTTCGTCTCGGGGCCATGTGTAGTTCCTGCCATCTCCTTTTTAGTATATTATGTATTGTAAGGTATAGCCGGGGCCTTGTTGCCGGCAAGTATTGTATAAACTCCTAGCACTCTTAGAGGCTCCGTAGACACTATGTGGGTGTATATGTATATTTTGGGCAGTGGTTGTAATTGTTCGTAATCGTGGTCCGTATTGGGAAGTGTTGTATCTATTATGTATGTTTTTGGAAATCTAGTATAATAATGTAACATGAGGAATAATTGGACTTATTGTGTTAATCACACACTTTTAAGCTTATCTCACTATTTCACATAAATAATGTATGCTATAAACACGTTGGGTAGGAAAGGCAAATCAGGTTCGCTTGACTGGGATCACCCGATTGAGTGCCGGTCGCGTCCCTCGATTTTGGGGTGTGACAAACTTGGTATCAGAGCCTAAGTTTTTAAAAGTGTCCTAGGATGTCTCGGAGCCGTGTCTACTAAAGCCCTTCTTATCGGTGTGTTGTCGACCACATCTATAATTAGGGGGCTACATGGACATTTAGGAAACACCCTTTTCATTGTTATTCTATATCGTGCGGTGAAGTGGAAAGTGAGAATGTTCTTGTCTACCTCGTGCCCTATTCCAAAATTTTCAGTGACGGCACCAAAGAAGAGAGCTCGACTTGGCCTAAAGGCCAATACTGCCCCAAGTGTGGCCGTAAATTCTGTACCCGATGGTGCGGGTGAGAGCGAATCCCCGACATTGAACCCATATGGCCTTTCTGTTCCAGATCAGAGTATTCCTATTCCTGCTGCGGCAGAGGGTGCTACAACCCCTGATCCTTCTTCGGTTCCAGCTTCAGGTCCCGGTACTTCCGATGGGGACCTCAGGGGAGCTATTCATATGTTGACCCAGACCAAATATCTCATGCTGCCCCTGCATCCTCTAGCGGACAGGGAGATTCCGCCAGTTCCGGAGTCAACCAGTTTCTATGGTTGGCCCCTCCAGAGTTCTCAGGTATTGATCAAGAGGCCGACCCGCTGGACTTTCTAGATGAAATGTACAAGACGCTTCGGGTTATGAAGGCTACAGAGATAGAGGGGTTGAGTTAGCATCTTACAGGTTGAGGGGAGCAACGTATTTCTGGTTCGAGATGTGGGAGGATTCCCGTGGGGAGGGAAGTCCTCCGGCGAGATGGGATGAGTTCGTTGATGCTTTCATGGATCACTTCTTGCCTGCCGAGACTATCACAACCCGTGCTATGGAGTTTGAGGTTCTCAAGAAGGGTAACATGATTGTGTCAGAGTATACAGTTCGTGAGGTTGTCCAAGTACGCTCCTCAGTTGATATCGACTATGGATGCTAGAGTTCGATGGTTTGTTCAGGGCCTCAGTCCCCTGGTCGTGAATGAAGCTGATACAGCTGCCTTGCACTCAGACATGAATTACTGTAAGATAGTGGGATTCACCCAGGCAACGGAGGCTAGAAAATTAAAGATAAGGTCGGAGAGGGAGAGTATCAGCAGGGCCCGCTCAGTGGGCCACTCGGGGAGTTCAGTTGGAGGAGGGAGACCAGTTCAGGGGAGAGGACCATCAAGGCCATCCCAGTCTTATGATCAGTCCTCATCCAGTGCACCACCATCAGTGCACCGTTATCAGCAGAGCAGTCGCTCGGGACCAGGATCAGACAGTAGGAGACCCCATCAGTTCGGTCGTCCAGGAGGGATGTTCTAGCAGCAGAGGAGGGCTCCGTGCCCTAAGTGTGGGAGGTTCCATACCGAGCCTTATTACCTGGATATCCCGGTATGCCACGAGTGTGGGGTGAGAGGTCATATTCGGCGGGATTACCGTGCGCCCAGTTAGGGCATGGGTAGTGTTTTTGCTCAGCCGTCCGATTCTTCAGTCGCTGCATCTTCAGTACATCCTCTAGCTCCAGTAGGGCGTGGTGCAGTTAGAGGTGGAGCTCGTGGTAGAGGTGGACCCAGCCGGTTCAATGCTTTGAGTGGTCACCAGAGTACGGAGGCTTCTCCAGATGTTGTTACAGGTATTCTGGCTGTTCAAGCCCTTGATTGTTATGCTCTTATTGATCCGGGGTCCTCCTTGTCCTATGTTACCCCATTTATTGCTTCAAGTTTTGGGATAGAACCCGAACAGCTTCATGAGTAATTCTGTGTGTCGACTCCGGTTGGTGATTCCATTACAGCCGCACTAGTCTATAGGAATTGTGTTGTCACGGTTTGGTCAAGATATCACGTCCGATCTTATCGAACTATGGATGGTAGATTTCGATGTTATCATGGGGATGGATTGGCTTTACTCGTGCTTTGCCAAACTCGACTGCCGAACCAGAATTATGAGGCTAGAGTTTCCTAATGAGTCAATTATTGAGTTGAAAGGGAATGTTGTGGTTCCAAAGGGTAGGTTTATTTCCTACCTTAAGGCCTCAAAGATGATTAAAAAGGGGTGTATTTATCATTTGGTCCAGGTTGCGGACACCACTTCAGAAGTGTCTGCCCCCGAGTCCGTCCCAGTCGTGAATGAGTTTCTTGAAGTGTTTCCGGAAGAGCTTTCAGGGATTCCGCCAGATAGAGAGATCAATTTCGAGATCGATGTATTGCTAGATACGCAGCCAATATCTATTCCACCATACAGAATGGCGCCAGTAGAGTTGAGGGAGTTAAAGGAGCAGTTGAAAGATTTATTAGAGAAGGGGTTCATTCGGCCGGGTGTGTCGCCGTGGGGTGCTCCGGTTCTTTTTGTCAGGAAGAAGGATGGGTCACTTCGGATGTGTATTGATTATCGGCAGCTCAAAAAAGTCACTATCAAAAACAAGTATCCACTGTCTCGGATAGATGATTTGTTTGACCAATTGTAGGGTGCGAGGTTTTTCTCCAGAATTGATATACGTTCGGGGTATCACCAGTTGAAGATCAGAGAGCAGGATATTCCTAAGACCGCCTTCAGAACTCGTTATGGCCATTTTGAATTTTTGGTAATGTCCTTTGGACTGACCAATGCTCCAACAGCTTTCATGGATCTTATGAATCGGGGTTTCAAACGGTTTCTTGACTCCTTCATGATTGTTTTTATTGATGACATCCTTGTCTACTCGCGCAGTCGGGAGGATCATGCTAATCACCTCAGGGCAGTTCTGCAGATTCTTCATCAGCACCAATTGTATGACAAGTTTTCAAAATGTGAATTTTGGTTGGAGTCAGTCATATTTTTGGGTCATGTTGTTTCAAGCGAAGGGATTAAGGTTGATCCCCAGAAGATCACATCGGTAAAGGATTGGCCTAGACCAACGACCCCGACAGAGATTCGCAGTTTCTTGGGTCTAGCCGGGTATTATCGGAGGTTTGTGGAGGGATTCTCTACCCTCGCCTCCCCATTGATTAAATTGACGCAAAAGGAAACTAAGTTCCAATGGTCCGACGCTTGTGAGAAGAGCTTTCAGGAATTGAAATCAAGGTTAACTTCAGCACCAATGTTAACTTTGCCAGAAGGCACAGAGGGATTTGTTGTTTGATGCTTCAAGGATTGGCTTGGGATGTGTGTTGATGCAACACGGGAAGGTTATAGACTATGCTTCCAGGAAACTCAAGAATCACGAGAAGAATTATCCGACGCATGATTTAGAACTCGGGGCAGTTGTGTTTGCACTAAAAAATTGGCGGCATTATTTGTATGGGGTCCATGTGGACGTGTTCTCAGACCACAAGAGTCTCCAATACTTGTTCAAGCAGAAGGAGTTGAATTTAAGGCAGCGGAGATGGTTATAATTGCTTAAGGATTATGATATGAACATTCTGTACCATCCGGGAAAAGAAAATGTAGTGGCCGATGCTCTCAGTCGGAAGTATATGGGTAGTCTAGCTCATTTGGAGGAAGATCAGAGGCCGTTGGCTCGGGAGGTTTGCCAATTGGCTAGTCTGGGGGTCTGTCTCTCGACCTCAGACGAGGGGAAAGTCATGGTGCATAATGGGGCAGAATCATCACTTGTAGCGGAAGTCAAGGGGAAGCAATTTATTGATCCAGCATTAGCGCAATTGAACGAGGCAGTTTTGAATAGCAAGATTTCGGAATTTTCACTCGGGAGCGATGATGGTATTTTGCTGTGCCAGGGAAGGTTATGTGTTCCTGATGTGGATAATCTTCGGGAGAGGGTGATGGCGGAAGCTCACAATTCCAGGCATTCCGTGCACCCAGGTTCTACGAAAATGTATCAAGATCTCCGGGAAGTTTATTGGTGGAGGGGTATGAAAAGAGGTGTGGCAAACTTTGTATCTAAATGTCTGAATTATCAGCAGGTGAAGGTCGAGCATCAGAGGCCTGGTGGGTTAACTCATCTTATGGAAATTCCAAAGTGGAAATGGGAAACGATCAACATGGATTTAGTGGTAGGGTTACCCCGCACTCAGCGCAAGTTCGACTCTATTTGGGTGATAGTGGATCGACTCACGAAATCAGCTCACCTTTTGCCGGTCAAGTCCACCGATACAGCAGAGCAGTACGCTCAGTTGTATACCAAGGAAATAGTCAGGCTTCATGGTACTCCAGTTTTTATTATCTCAGACCGAGGAGCCCAGCCCACAGCTAATTTTTGGAGGAAATTTCAGCAAGGTTTGGGTACTTAGGTAAATCTCATCACGACTTTCCATCCGCAGACTGATGGTCAGGCAGAGCGGACTATTTAGACGCTTAAAGATATGTTGTGGGCTTGTGTGTTGGACTTCAAGGGTAGTTGGGATGACCATTTACCGCTTATCGAATTTGGTTACAATAACAACTTTCACGCTAGTATTCGGATGGCCCCATTTGAGGCATTGTACGGAAGGAGGTGTAGATCTCCGATTGGTGGTTCGAGGTTGGTGAAGCAGAATTGTTAGGGCCAAATCTTGTGCACCAGGAATTGGAAAAAGTCAGAGTCATTCGGGAGAGGATGAAAACCGCTCAAAGCCGTCAAAAATCCTATGCGGACGTTAGTCGAAGAGAATTGGAATTCCAAGTTGATCATTGGGTATTCTTGAAGGTATCTCCCATAAAGAGAGTGATGCGGTTTGGGTAGAAAGGGAAATTGAGCCCAAGGTATGTCGGGACATATCGGATTGCTCAAAGGATAGGACAAGTGGCGTATAGGTTGGAATTACCCCCCCTGAATTGTCATTAGTGCACCCAGTGTTCCACGTGTCCATGTTGAAAAAGGTGGTTGGGAATCCATCAGCCATCGTGCCAGTTGAGACTATTGAGGTTAATGAAGAATTATCATATGAAGAGGTTCCGGTTGCTATTCTTGATAGACAAGTCCGAAGATTGAGGAACAAAGAAATTGTTTCAGTTAAAGTATTGTGGCAAAGTCAGCATATTGAGGAAGCCACGTGGGAAGCGAAAAATGAGATGAAAGAAACATATCCCCATTTGTTTGAATAAAGTCTAGTAGTGTTCGTCAGAACTGTCATCTCTAAGCAAATCATATTTTATGTTCGGTTTCGTGCAAAAGCACCCCATCTTCCCCTAATTACCTTATTGTTGTAATTTTCCAATGTGTGCTAAAACTGAATCTGTAGTTCTATCTGAGTACTGTGCAACCCTTGAGGTAAATGAAAGTTTTGTGGAACGCATGCGTTAGGCAAGTGATTAATGGTAGAGTAGGTTGGTAATGATTAATTAGAATGAACATAGTATGTTGAGGTGATTGGGTTATATGGGACTCATTAAAACGACCAAGTTGTGTGCAAAAACGGGAATCATGTGCAAATTAGTGGTATAAGAAGAAAGAACTATGTGTAGTTGACAAAATGATTGAATATCTGCAAATTGTTGAGGTAACAATGATGTGTGTGAGTTATTGGGTGATTAAAACTGTGTAATGTTGCTCGAAAATGTGTTCTGAGGGCTCTCTGACAGGTAGATAGGTCTAATTACAAAGGGAACTCTCGCGAAATTTTTCTGAAATATTGGAGTTAGTAAAAAAAATCTGGAAGTTGCATATCATGCTTTCAAAAGTAAATGATTTCCAAAACCCTCATTCGAGGACGAATGATTTTTTTAAGGGGTGGATGTAAAGACCCGTAAATAATAATGCCCGAATGAGTCCCCGAGTTGTTGTTATAGTGGAAATTTTTGAAACGGACATAGATTGAGTAAAAAGTATCCCGAGACTTAAAGAATAAAATATTCCAGAAAGTAGGTGTTATGCGATGCACTATGCAATCGCACAGCGTGTATGCGGACCACAAAATGGTCGCATACCTTGGCAGATCACTACCCCATTTGAGGTCAACTATGCGGTCCAATATGCGATTGCATTCCAGTTCTGCGGACCGCATAAGCTGTCACATTGTTGCTTTTGATTTTGGGAGGGAAGTTATGCGACGCATTATGCGATCGCATAACGTGTATGCAGACCGCACAATGGTCGCATACCTGGGCAATGTGTTTTGGATTTTGGCCCATCTTGAGGGCCAATATGCGGTCGATTCTGCGGACCGCATGTCAGGAATATTATCGCATTCCTGACCGCATTCTTGTCTCGGGCTCCTATTTTCTAATTTTAAAACCCGACCCCAGTTCATTAAAAACACACTTCCCCTTCATTTTAACCATTTTCCTGAGATATTAGAGAGAGGAAATAGTGGGTTCTAGAGAGAGAAAGTCCCAAGTTCATCAAATTGGTCTTCCTTTATCACTCAAGCTTGGAACTAATCAAGTAGAACACAAATTTCTTCACTCTAAGAGGTAAGCTTCTACCCCATTAGCCCTAAATTTCCAGATTTTTGTTAAAATGAAACATGGGTAGGATAGTTCGTAAAGATGGGGTTAAGAATCTTGCATGCATGTACCCATTTTATCATAATCTAGTAAAGGAATATAGATTGGAGTAACCTTTCACTAATAAGGGGTTATTTAATCTAAAGGAATACCTAGTGTTTGATAGAAAGCTCAAATGAGTTCAAGACATGTTCATGATTCCTAATTCTAAGTTTAAATGTGCCGCATTGTGAATTAGATTGAAGGTTCTAGAAGGTCCGGTGACTTGAGATAGAAATTAAGGGAAAAAAATCCCGGTTCAAGGTATGTATGGCTAACTTTAACCTTCGTAGAATCCTTTTTGGGTTCGAATATGTGGTATGTGTACTTTGTTTGGAAATGTGTGAATTGACTGTTCAAACGTGCTAAGACGTGAGACTTTATTCTTTGATTCTTCCTGGTTGATTGTCATGCTACTGTGCTGTATGAAGTTGTAAAAGGTGCTTGATGGGCAATGAACAGAAGATTGATAATGTGCTCAAATGTGGGAATGTGTAAAATAGTTGAAAGCCATACGTGGAAAGTAATGAAAAGAGTATTGTAAAACAATGTAACTGAATTGAGTGAATGTGGCAACACCGTGTTCATGGAATTTCTACTTGATAGATGTTATGGGGCCTTGGGCACAAATAAATGAGTTGTTGATATGAACTTGTATTCCTTGAAAGGATAATTCTTGTGGTGTAATTGTTTGTGGTTGCTGTTATGAAATATGATTGTCAAGTGGGATCGGGTTGCGCGCCGCAACACAAAGTAATAAGCTTCATGAGGCGTGAGGTAATAAGGGTGGCCGAGGTAATAAGGGTGTCCGAGGTAATAAGGATGGAATGTGATCATTATCACTACTGAAATGAAAATCTATGAACTCCTGAGTATGATGATGTTGAAAAGGGAAAAAGGAGAGATTGTGAAACTTGTTTGATTGTGGTTGTTTATTTTTATGTGCATTGATTAATTGGTTCTATTACTGTCTCTTAATTGTGTACTGTTTGATTGTACTTGGGATATAGTTTTTTTATACATACGATTACTATTCCACAGTACTAACGTCCCTTTTGCTGGGGGCACTACATATTTTATATGGATGTAGGTGGGTCCATAGCAGGTAGCTCAGCTCGCCGTTAGTGGTGTTTTCTCCTTATCTTCTTTCAGCTGTACTGGTGAGCCCCACTTTCTCTCGGGGCCATGTGTAGTTCCTGCCATCTCCTTTTTAGTATATTATGTATTGTAAGGTATATCTGGGGCGTTGTTGCCGGCAAGTATTGTATAAACTCCTAGCACTCTTAGAGGCTCCGTAGACACTATGTGGGTGTATATGTATATTTTGAGCAGTGGTTGTAATTGTTCGTAATCGTGGTCCGTATTGGGAAGTGTTGTATCTATTATGTATGTGTTTGGAAATCTAGTATAATAATGTTACATGAGGAAAAAATGGACTTATTGTGGTAATCACACACTTTTAAGCTTATCTCACTGTTTCATATAAAAAATGTATGCTATAAACACGTTGGGTAGGAAAGGCAAATCAGGTTCGCTTGACTTGGATAACCCGGTTGAGTGCCGGTCGTGTCCCTCGATTTTTGGGAGTGACACTCATATCAAGGATGATCCCTTGAAATATATCATTCAGAAACCCATGCCCGTTGGCGAGCTGGCTAAGTGGCAAATCCTGTTGAGTGAGTTCGACATTGTCTACGTGACTCAGAAAGTGGTCTAGGGACATGCACTGGCAGATCATCTTGTGGAAAACCCTATGGAAGGAGAATACGACCCTAAACACGTATTTTCCCGATAAAGAGGTGCTATTCATAAGAGAAGACATCGGTGAGGCTTATGACGGTTGGAGGATGTTCTTTGATGGAGCCGCAAATTTCAAAGGAGTCGGCATTGGAGATATCTTGGTATCGGAAACTAGCCAACATTATCCGGTATCTGCTAAACTCGGATTTCCCTGCACCAGCAAGATGGCAGAATATGGGGCTTGCATCCTAAGACTTAACATGGCTATCGACATGAATATTCAGGATCTGTTGGTAATCGGTGATTCAGATTTACTTGTACACCAGGTACAAGGAGAATCCGCCACCAAGAATACCAAGATTTTGCCATACATTCACCATGTGCAAGAATTGAGAAAAAGGTTCATAAAAATAAAGTTTCGGCACGTCGCCAGGATTCAGAACGAGTTTCCGATGCATTGGCCATTTTGTCATCCATGATACAGCATCCCGACAAGAACTTCATCGATCTTATCCCTGTAAGGATCCATAGTGTGATGACCCAAGGGGCCATTTTATAAAATTAGACTTCTTTCCATGCTTAAAAGCCATAAAAAGAGTAAAATTAAATACCTCAATTTGCGTGTGCAGTCCGGGCGTGAAACCAGAAAGCTTTTAATTGAAAAATATGAAAATAGGGATTTTTAGAATTTAAATTTGATAAAAGTTGATTTTGGTCAAAATTTTTAGTAAACGGACCCGGATCTGTGTTTCGACGATCCCGGGAGGTCCGCAGTAAAATATAAGACTCGGGCGTATGCCCGGAAAGGAATTCCGAGGTCCCAAGCCTTAGAAATCAATTTTTGGAAGAAGTTATTTTGCTGAAATGTTTATGAATTAAAAAAATGAAATAATATTTTGGTTCCGGAGCTCGGAATGAGTTTTTTATGTTATATAAGTCATTTGTGAAGTTTCAAGAGAATTGGGGTTGATTTGATGCAATTCAGACATCCGGTTGAAAAGTTAGAAATTTGAGTGTTCTTGATAAAATCTCAAGTTTGGAGGCAAAATATGTAGATTTTGATGTTAGTTTGATGATTTGATTTCGCAAACAAGTCTGTATGATGTTTTTAGATGTGTGTGCATGTTTAGTTTCGAGCCACGAGGGCTCGGGTGAGTTTCGGATGGACTACAGAGTGTCTAGACTTAGAAAAAACCACAACAGCTGATCATCTGATGTACATGCCTCTAATCTCGGAAATGCGAGATCGGGCTTCGCAAATGCGAAGCCAAGGACAAGCCTCTGATCTCGCAAATGCGAGGTCCCTGGGTCGCAATTGTGAAGGACCTTGTTCGCAAATGCGAGGTCCTGTTCGCATTTGCGATATATGCCCGGAAAGCCCAGGGTTCGCAAATGCGAGACTTGCAACCTGTTATATTAGCTTTTTGACGGGATTATTCCTTCTTTTCCAATTTTCTAAACCCTAAACCTCCATAGGCGATTTTCCAAAGATCCAAACTTCTTCAAATCATTGGTAAGTGATATCTAACTAATTTTTTTCAATTCCTAACAACTTTTAGCAATGATTTCAACCCAAAATCTAAAGTTTCCATGGTAAAAAATTTGTTTTTGGGTAAACTTAAGAATTTCAATTTTTGGGGAATTGGACCTCGGATTAGGGTCGAATCCCAATACCAATTGTATATTCATGCTGGGGTAAGACTGGGTAAACGGGTTTTGGTCCGAAATTCGTGTTTAGACCAAGTGGGTCCAGGGTGAATTTTTGAAATTAATAGGAAACCTTAGTAAAACCATTTTTTCCAATAAAGATATTCCTTTAGGATATGATTGATAACATTGGACGAATTGTAATTAGATTCGAGCGGAGTAGAGGCAAATACTAAAGGGAAAGCAGTGCTAGAGCACAGTGAATTGCTTGCGAACTTTGGTAAGTGTTTCGTCTATCTTTAGCTTGAGGAAATAGGACTCTCCACTTGTTTGTTATGTGAATTTCATGGGCGTGGTGTATAAGTGCGGTGACGAGTATCTATGCACCACCCAAAGCGTTTTCCAAAATATATTCCCCTTTCTCGTTCCCCACTTATTTGATTATTGTCTTAACTGTTACTTGTTCATTATTGTTTCCATGACTATTTGGCCTTATTGAATTGTTGTTAGTATTGTTGTGACTATTTAGAAAGAGTATTGGTTGTTTGAATTGGTTTCCTCGTGATATAAATATGGCTGAGAGGTTTGGCATTGTTTTATGGAATAAATGCATATATTTTGACATGCTTGTTGGTTTCATGGTTGAGAGGTTAATGATGAAGTCATGAGAAAAAATGCAGTTTATTATTTATAAGGGTTGAAATAAAAGTATTGTGAAAGGCTTGGCCTATATCGTGAAGGTTTGAAATATATATATATATATATATATATATATATATATATATATATATATATATATATATGAGTGTGATAAGGGTGGACAAGGGAAATGAATATATATGACTGTGATAAGGGTGGACAGGAGAAATAAATATATGTGACCTGTATAAGGGTAGACATGAGAAATAAATATATATGACTGTGATAAGGGTGGACAAGAGAAATAAATATATATGACTGCGATACGGGTGGACAAGAAAAATATAAATATATGACAGTGATAAGTGGGGATATTTACATTTATATTTTACTGATTTTTCAAGAAAAAAAATAAAAGTTTTGAAAAGCTAAAATGTTTATTTTACTACTCTTTAAATATTTTAGTACTATTGTAGTTCAAAGTTAAAGCTTGGAACTCTGAAGAGATGTTTGAGAATTGGTTATAGCTGAGTTACTTTATTTTATTTGGTTGCAACACTTAATTAGCTATTTGTTTAGATTTATTTCTTGCTCATTATTTATCTTTGTTAAAAATTATATTGTTGAAGCCCGACTTAGCCTCGTCACTACTTCGACGAGGTTAGGATCGACACTTACTCAGTACATGGGGTCGGTTATACTGATACTACACTCTGTGCTCTTTTGCACAGATCCAGGTACGAGTCAGCAGTAGAGGATTCCAAGACGACCACCCATTTATTCGGAGACACGAGGTACATCTGCCGTCGTTCGCAGATTCTGAGAGTCTTCTCCTATTTTACTTGTATTGTTTTACATTGTTCAGAACAGTTACACTATTTCTTTTGTAGTATTCTTTAGTAGTTCGTGGATTTGTGACACCAGACCATGTGGTAGTTTTAGAGTTATTTATATAATTAGTTCGTGTTTCGTTTCATTTAATTGGTTATTATTATAATTTCATTTTACTGTTGTCGGCAATTATTTTTAATTAAGTCCATTCTAAATTGATCTATTTATGCTGAAGTAATTAATTAAGGAAATTAGTTAATCGGTTCCTAACATTGGCTTGCCTAGCAAGTGTGTTGTTAGGCGCCATCACGACCACTGTGGTTGGGAATTTGGGTCGTGACAAGTTGGTATGATAGCCATAGGTTTACTTAGGTCTCACAATCCACGAACAAGCTTAGTAGAGTCTGAAGGATCGGTACAGAGATGTTTGTACTTATCTCTCAGAGGCTATTGAGTTAGGAAACAACTCCATTTATTTCTATTCTATCGTGTGATTCTTGTATCTCAAATACTGATTTGGATTCTTCTATTCTCTCGCAGATGGTGAGAACACGTACTTCATCTTCCGCAGACCAAAATTCCGGATCTCCAGCAGCAGTAGCTCATCCTAGGGGCAGAGGCCGATGCCACGCTGGAGGCCGAGGCCACGCTGGAGGCCGAGACCACGCTGGAGGCCGAGGCCACGCTGGAGGCCGAGACCACGTCGGAGGCCGAGGCAGGGTAGGACTCAGCTTGTTTCTCAGGCAGCAGCCACAACTGCGAGACCCTAGATTGAGATTGATGAGGGGGTTCCGGCTCAGATTGTTCCCGCTGGAGCAGCTCAGGTTCCCGAGGGGTTTGCTACCCTAGTTCTGCAGGATGCTTTGGGCCGTATAGTGGGTCTTATGGAGAGTGTGGTTCAAGGTGGTGGGGCTCAGCCCCGACTATATGCTTTTCCAGCTAGCCTGAGGCAGAAGCCTCCGACGCTGTTATTACAAGTATCATCTTAGTTTTTCATAGAGTTGCTTCCTTTTTGTTTGATCAGGGGTCTACTTATTCATATGTTTCCTCCTATTTTGCCTCATATTTGAATGTGCCTCGTGATCCCTTAAGTGTTCATGTTTATGTGTCTACACCGTTGAGGGATGCTATTGTGGTAGATCGAGTATATCATTCGTGTGTGGTAGTCATTAAAGGTCTTAAAACTAGTGTTGATCTTTTACTTCTAGACATGGTTGACGTTGATATTATATTGGGCATGTATTGGTTGTCTCCCTATTATGCCATTTTAGACTGTCATGCCAAGATGGTTACCTTAGACTTACCGGGGTTGCCTCAATTAGAATGGAAGAGGACTCTTATTCGTCCTCCCAGCCGGGCAATTTCTTATGCTAAGGCTTGTCGCATGGTCGAGAAATGGTATTTGGCTTATTTGTCTCATATTCGTGATTCTGGTGCTGAGGTTTCTTCTATAGAGTCAGTTCCTATCGTGCATCATTTTCCTGAGGTATTTCCTGCAAACCTGCCGGGTATGCCACCCGACATGGATATTGACTTCTGTATTGATGTGGCTCCGGACATTCAGCTCATTTCCATTCCTCTATATCAGATGGCCCCACCAGAATTAAAAGAGTTGAAAGAACAGTTGTAAGAATTGCTAGAGAAGGGTTTCATAAGACCCAGTGTCTCGCCTTGGGGTGCACCGGTTTTGTTCGTAAAGAAGAAAGATGGGTTACTGAGAATGTGTATAGACTACAGGCAGCTGAATAAAGTTACTATCAAGAATAAATATCCGTTGTTGAGAATTGATGACCTATTTGATCAGCTTCAGGGTGCTAAGGTGTTTTCAAAAATTGATTTGAGGTCGGGCTACCATCAACTGAAGATTAGAGCGTCTGATATCTCCAAGACAGCTTTTCGTACGAGGTATGGGCACTATGAATTTTTGGTTATGTCTTTTGGGCTGACTAATGCTCCAGCAGCCTTTATGGACTTAATGAATCGGATTTTCAAGCCACATCTGGACTCTTTTGTGATCTTGTTCATTGATGACATTCTTATAAACTCCCCCAGCCGGGAAGAGCATGAGCAACATCTCCGTATAGCTCTCCAGAATTTGAAAGATAATCAATTGTATGCCAAGTTTTCTAAATGTGAGTTCTGGTTAGATTCAGTAGACTTTTGGGTCATATCGTATTGGGTGGGGTATTCAGGTTGATCCTAAGAAGATAAAGGCGGTCAAGAATTGGCCTAGACCAACCACAGCCACGAAGATTAGGAGTTTCTTGGGTTTGGCCGGTTACTACCGTCGTTTTGTGGAGGGGTTTTCATCCATACTAGCCCCAATGACTAAATTGACTCAGAAATGTGCCACATTTAAATGGTCAGATTAGTGCAAGGCGAGCTTTCAGAAGCTCAAGACAACCTTGACTTCAGCACCGGTGTTGGTGTTACCAGCAGATTCGGGTTCTTTCACGGTATATTATGATGCCTCTCGAGTTGGCCTTGGAGTAGTGTTGATGTAGGATGGTAGAGTGATTGCGTATGTGTCTCGTCAACTGGAAGTCCATGAGAAGAATTACCCTGTTCATGATTTAGAGTTGGCGGATATTATTTATGCTTTGAAAATTTGTAGGCATTATCTTTATGGCGTGCCGTGTGAGATTTTTACTAATCATCGCAGCCTCCAGTACTTATTCAAGCAGAAAGATCTAAATTTGAGGCAGCGGAGGTGGTTAGAGTTGTTAAAAGATTATGATATCACTATATTGTATCACATGGGGAAGGCCAATGTGGTGGCCGATGCATTGAGTAGAAAAGCGGTGAGTATGGGCAGCCTTGCGTATATTCCAATTGGCAATAGACCGTTGGCTTTAGACATTCAGACTTTGGCTAATCAATTCATGAGGTTGGATATTTCGCCCAGTAGTGTTCTAGCTTGCACTGTCGCTCGATCTTCTCTAATTGATCGTATCCGAGAGCGACAGGATGATGACCCACATTTGGCGGTCCTTAGAGACACGGTTCGGCACGGTGATGCCAAGCAGGTTACAGTTAGAGATGATGGTGTTTTAAGGATGTAGGGTAGGCTGTGTGTGCCTAATGTTGATGGCCTCTGTGAATTGATCCTTGAGGAGGCTCATAGCTCCAAGTATTCTATTCACCCAGGTACAGCAAAAATGTACCAAGACTTGAAACAGCACTATTGGTGGAGAAGGATGAAAAAGGACATCGTGGCTTATGTGGCTCGTTTCTTAAATTGTCAACAGGTAAAGTATGAGCATCAGAGACCTGGTGGTTGGCTTCAGCAGATAGTGATTCCTGAGTGGAAGTGGGAGCGTATCACTATGGACTTCGTTGTTGGGCTCCCACGGACTTAGAGGAAATTCGATGCGGTATGGGTCATTGTGGATAGGTTGACCAAGTCAGCACACTTCATTCCTGTGGCTAGTACTTATACTTCAGAGCGGTAGGCTGAGTTGTATATTCGGGAGATTGTTCGTCTTCATGGGGTGCCCGTGTCTATCATTTCTGATCGGGGTACGCATTTTACTTCTGGCTACTGCTCGTGCGGCGATCGACTGAACTTGCTTCAGAATTTTGAGGGTCCTCCTTAAAATTCTGCCCCAGTTTCCATTCGTGGGGAAAAGGAGATTTTTATTAAAATGTGACCGAACCCATAGTGTTGCCTATGTATCCCCTCTTAAACGGGAATCAGGTCAGGCGTAGTTCAATTACAACATTGGTAAGTATAAAAAGTTACACATAGTAGCGCTTGACTGCATCTGAGTTGACCAGTTTTGGCCAAATTTCTCCGTCCATTTCTTCAAGTATAAGTGCTCCTCCAGTCAGCACTCTGTGAACCATGTACGGACCCTGCCAGTTGGGAGAGAACTTCCCTTTGGCTTCGTCTTGATGCAGAAAGATCATATTTAACACCAGCTGCTCCGGTGTGAATCGTCTTGGTTTGAATTTCTTGTTGAAGGCTCTGGTCATTCTTTTTTGATATAACTGCCCATGACAAATTGTGTTCATTCTTTTTCCGTCTATGAGGGCCAATTTCTCATAACGGCTTCTTACCCATTCTGTGTTGCTGAGTTCAGTTTCTTGTATAATTCTTAGAGATGGAATTTGGACCTCGGCCGGAATGATGGCTTCTGTACCATAAACCAACATGTAAGGAGTTGCCCCAGTTGATGTGGGAACTGTGGTGAGATATCCCACTAAGGCAAATGATAGCTTCTCATGCCATTGCTTGTGCTTTTCTATCATCTTTCTCAATATCTTCTTGATGTTCTTGTTGGCAGCCTCAACGGCTCAATTCATCTAAGGTCTGTATGATGTGGAGTTCTTTTGTTTGATCTTGAAGTTTTAACACATGGCTTTCATCAGGTCACTGTTTAGATTGGAACCATTATCGGTGATGATTGACTCCGGAACTCCAAACCGACAAACAATGCAGTCGCAGAAGAAATCAGCTACAACTTTCTTGGTGACTACTTTGTAGGAGGCGGCTTCGACCCATTTAGTGAAATAATCAATGGCAAACAGAATAAACCTGTGTCCATTGGAGGCGACAGGCTCGATTGGTCCAATAACATCCATGCCCTAGGCAGCGAACGACCATGGTGAACTTGTTGCATTAAGCTCACTCGGAGGTACCTTTATCATATCCCCATGTATCTGGCATCGGTGACATTTTCGGATGTACTGGATGCAGTCCGTTTTCATGGTCATCCAAAAGTAACCAGCCCGAAGTATCTTCTTTGCTAGAACGAACCCATTCATATGAGGGGCGCAGGTACCAACATGTATTTCTTCCAATAGTTTTGTTTCTTCTATTGCTTCGATGTACCTTAGCAAACCCAAATCAGGAGTCCTCCTATACAGAATTCCTCCGCTGTGAAAGAAACTGTTTGAAAACCTTCGAAGTGTGCGTTTCTGAGTAGCATTTGCAAGCTCTGGATACTCTCCCTTTGCCAAGTATTCCTTGATATCATGAAACCAAGGTTTTCCATCCGCTACTTCTTCAACATGGGCACAGTAGGCTGGCTGATTGTGGATCCCCACCGGGATGTGATCGATGAAATACTTTTCTGGATGCCAGATCATGGATGACAGAGTAGCTAATGCATCAACGAACTCATTCTGGATTCTAGGAACATGCCGGAACTCTATCTTTGTGAACCTCTTTCTCAACTCCTATACATGATGTAAATATGGCAATATCTTGGAATTTTTGGTCACCCATTCTCCTTGTACTTGGTGTACCAGTAGGTCTCAATAACCAATCACTAATAACTCCTTAATGTTCATGTCAATGGCCATATTGAGCCTCGGGATGCAAGTCTCATATTCAGCCATGTTGTTGGTGCAGGGAAATCTGAGTTTAGCGGATATTGGATAGTGCTGGCCAGTTTTTGATACTAGGACTTCTCCAATACCGACTCCTTTGAAGTTTGGGGCTCCATCAAAGAACATCCTCGAAACATCGTAAGATTCTGCAATGTCTTCTCCCACGAATGACACCTCTTTATCGGGAAAATACGTTTTCATGGGATCGTATTCTCTGTCCACGGGATTTTTAGCAAGATGGTCTGCCAATGCTTGTCCTTTGACCGCCTTCTGAGTCACGTAAATAATGTCGAACTCACTCAACAGGATTTTCCACTTGGCCAGCTTGCTAGTAGGCATGGGCTTCTGAAAGATGTACTTCAACGGATCCATCCTCGATATGAGGTATGTTGTGTAGGCACAAAAATAATGCCTTAGCTTCTGCGAGACCCAAGTTAGAGCATAGCAAGTGCGTTCCAATAGAGAATACTGGGCCTCAAACGGAGTGAACTTCTTGCTGAGGTAGTAGATGGCCTGCTCTTTCCTCCCTGTTTCATCATGTTGCCCGAGAACGAAACCGAAAGCTCCATCCAACACGACAAGGTAAGGTAACATAGGTCTACCTGGCTCAGGTGGTACCAATACTGGTGGTGTTGAGAGGTACTCCGATTCTGTTGAAGGCCTTTTGACAATCCTCGGTCCATTTAGTTGCGGCATCCTTTTTCAACATCTTGAAAATCAGTTCACAAATGACGGTGGACTGTGCTATGAACCGACTGATTTAATTGAGCCTCCCCAAGAAGCTCATGACGTCTTTCTTGTTCTATGGCGGTGGTAATTCCTGAATGGCTTTGACTTTTGATGGATCCAATTCTATTCCCCCGCGACTGACAATGAACCCCAGCAACTTGCCAGCAGGAACCTCGAATGCACACTTTGCAGGGTTCAGCTTCAGATTGTATTTTCTCAATCTGTTGAAGAACTTCCTCAGATCTTCCATGTGATCAACAACTTCCTTTGATTTGATGATGACGTCATCCACATATACCTCAATCTCCTTGTGAATCATGTCATGGAATATAGTAGTCATGGCTCTCATGTAGGTGGCTCCTACATTCTTCAGGCCGAACGACATCATCTTATAACAGTACACTCCCCACGGCGTGATGAACTCTGTTTTCTCAGCATCCTCCTCATCCATCCAAATTTGATGATAACCAGCAAAAAATCTATGAAGGACTGCAGCTCATGCCTGGCGGGCATAATGGATTGGTTGGAAGCTTGTGGGCCACAATGGATGTACTAAGGCCAGTCATGTCATCCTACGACCATGCGAATATGTCCTCATATTCTCTCAGAAACTCTGTATATTCTTCCTTTTCTGACGGTGACAGATGGATGTTGATGCGTGTTTCTTTGACGTTCTCTGAACCCCCCAGGTGGATAACCTCAGTCTCATCCAAGTTAGACTTAGGTCTGTTCTCAAAGTTCTCGACCTCTTTTAACAATCTCCTCAAGTATATCATCTTCGTCTAAATCAGAATCGTTTGTTGCGGTGTCTCGTTGCACGTCACAGTCACCGGTTCATCAATAGAACTAATAGTAATGCTGTGTAAAAAAACTAATGGGGAGAAAACAATAATAAGTAAATATAAGATTTATAAAGAAACTGGAAATGCTTTGATAAATTGAATAATCTTTTGAAAAGGGGAGCTCTTTATTGCAGAAATCAAAATGCGAAAAGGAAGAAAATTCATTTAATAAATAAACGGTAAATAATGCTTGTTTGTTACCCTTGCTACCCCGAGGCTCGGCGGGCATTGGTTGTTCTGACGGACCAATTTTTGAGGTAATATCCCTTGCTCACAACCTGTATGGAAGGGCCTTCCTCCCCCTCCTCTTTAAGAATAACACAGCAATCCATGTCCTCGTCGTCTAGAAACAAGTTCCTAATTGCCGCCAATGCTTCCTCTTCGTCTGTCCCATAGATGATATCAGCTTGTTGGAAAGTCTGTTCCAAATGGGGTATCGACTACTCTAAAGGGTAGTAGGGACCACGCCATGGTGGGGACCAGTCTCTGAATTCTTCCCAAGTGTACTCATACCCCAGACCGAAATTGGTACCGTGCTTCTTGAGCTTTATAGGCTTTGTGATCCGCTCGAGGTTTTTACCAAGCCCTTCGCCTGGCTCGTACACTTTCCAGTTCAAGATGCTCTCATTCTTACTGTCCCACAATTTATCCTTATCGATAGCGTTGACCCGTTGAATATGGTGGTAGGTTCCTCCACCTAACTTCCTTCTTCCCTGAATGACCAGGATGGTCTGGCGACCATAAATATGGTTTCTACCATTGCCACAGCTCCAGCGACATGGATCTAGAGTCGTCCTAGCAACAAATTGTAAGACGCAGGCACGTCTATCACTTGGAAATCTACATCGAACCAAGTTGGTCCCATTTGTAGGCATAAGCTGATTTCTCCCATGGTGGACCTCTACGAAACGTCGAAGGCCTTTACATTGGTTGCTCCTTCTTTTATCTCATGTAGTCCCTTACCCAACTTCTTGAGTGTGATCAATGGACAAATTTTGAGGTTGGAGCCCCCATCGATCAAGATCCTGGTAATGAAATAATCCTCACATTGCACTATGATGTGCAATGCTCTTTTGTGTCCCAGTCCCTCAGGTGGCAACTCATCTTCATTGAAGGTTATCTTGTGACTCTCCAATACCTGGCCCACCATGTTAGCCATTTCCCCGCTGGTGATATTGTTCGGTACATATGCTTCACTTAGCACCTTCAACAAGGCACTCCTGTGTGTCTCAAAATTCTGTAATAAGGAGAGGATGGATATATGAGCTGGAGTCTTCTTCAATTGGTTGAGGACTGAATATTCCTTGGCTTGTATATTTCTCCAATGATCATCAAAAGTCATCTCAATAGTGGGAGGACGGTTGCCGGCCTGCTTGCTAGACTCGGCCAAGTGCTCAGGGGTATAGACTCTGCCAGTTCTCGTCATACCCTGCACCGCGATAGCTTTCTCAGACCTGTTCTTACCCTTCCTTCTTACCTCGGCTGTGTAATCCCAGAGAATAGCATTTGAGTAGAAAGGCGGCGTTTTTGTCATTGCAACCAGAATAGGCGTGGTCATCCTGATTTCAGCTGGAGTATATGTTACAGGCGGCCGGACTGCAACTTCGAGTGGCCATACAAACTCAACTTCAATCGGCACTGGGACCTTCTCCTTTGTGAGCGTTCTTGATTCAAACTCGAGTGGGATGGACATGTTTACCTCGGCATCCTCGGATGGCTGCATCTGAACCACAATCGGGTTGAGGGTAACTACAGGTTTCTTTGGATCATCACCTTCTACAATCAACCCAATTGACCCCTCGGGGTCCCAATTATCATCTACTTCAATCATATGGACGCCATCACCTTTATGGTCTGGTAGCGGGTTATTGCGAACATTTGGAGCAGGTTCCTTGGCTACAATGATTTTGTTGTCGATGAGAGTTTGTATCTTGTCCTTCAAGGAGCGGCATTCCTTGATGGTGTGTCCCTTCATGCCGGAATGGTATGCACAAGATTTGTTTGGGTTGACCCACTGAGAAGGGTTCTCAGGGGTGGCAGCAGGAATGGGTGTGACATAACCTGCAACTTTGAGTTTTTCATACAACTGGTCGATGGGTTCGGCTATGGCGGTATATTATTTCGGAGGGCGCCAGCCAAAGTTAGGGCGAGGTCTTGGAAAGTTTTGGCGGGTAGGAGGTGATTGGTAATGGGATGGTTGGGAATTATAAGTGTTGTAGATGGGAGCTGATTGTGAGTATCTGGGTGAGTTAGGCTGATATGTAGGTGGTGGAGCTTGATATGTGAGTGAGGGTGCTTGGTAATTCAGAGCTGGCTGATATGTGAATGGAGGTGCTGTATAGACTTTGTATTTAGGTGGGGATTTGGATTGTTGTGCGACCATCACGGCTCCCACATCCTTCTTTCTGGACACACCACCGGACTGTAGAGCTTTATTAGTAGCCTGTAAAGCTTAAAAGTTTGTGACCATACCATTTTTATGTCTTCCTCGATTCGTTCTCCCAATTTGATGATGTCAGAGAACTTGTTACCCTCCACCATCATTATCCGTTCATAATACTGAGGATCATGAGCTCGCACAAAGAACTTATTCATCTGTTTCTCTTCTAATGCCGGTCTGACCTTGGCATCTTCTGACCTCCAACGAGTAGTATACTCGCGGAAGGTCTATGTGGGCTTCTTCTTTAAATTTTGAATGTAAAATACATCAGTTGGATTCTCCATTTTGAACCTGAATCGGTCCATGAAATCCGTCGCCAGACCTACCCAATTGGACCATTTCTTGGGATCCTGACTGATGTTCCAGGACAATGCATCTCCCTTTAAGCTCCTCATGAATAGTTTCATGCGGATTCTTTCATCTTTCCCAACACCGACCAGTATGTCACAGTAATTCCTCAGATGGACTCTTGGATCACCCGTACCATCGAACATTTTGAACTTCGGAGGTTTGTACCCCTCGGGCAGTTGGACGCCAGGCTGTATGCAAAGATCTTCATAGTTCAATCCCTCGATCCCTTTAACTCATTCGACGCCCTGTACTCGGTTATTCAACTTCTTGAGCTCCTCGGCCAGATTCTTGATGAGCCTATCCTTTTCATCGGACTCAGGGGTATGAGAAGCAGGTGGAGTGGAATGAGTCACGACCTCTACATAAATGGGATTGTTGTAGGCCTGGAAGTGGTCCTTTGTCTGGTTCTGAAGAGGTGGAGTGTTATGGTGACAAGCATTGCATTGTGCCGGAGGAGTCTGGTCCTTGGGGTGGATTGCAGGGTGGTTCGGTTGTTTGGCGATATTTATTGGGTGAGTGGGATTTGGAGCATTTGGGAAGTAGACGTCTGGGACATTGAGGGAAAATGACAAGTTAGCCAAATTCCTGACTTGGTCAAGTTCCTCTTGGAACTTCAGCAGTTTCTTTTCTAGTGGTGACATACCCTCGTGCAAAACCTTAATACCTCGACCATCAGCAATCTCAACCTGTTCAGCCTTGTTGTCTTTTCTGGTGCCGCTTGCCTCTACCATCTTACTTTTACCCTTGTTTTTGCCTTTGGGAGGACTGGGAGGAGGAGTAGGAGGAGGACCCTTTGATCTTGTGCGGTAGGCGGATGATGCCAGAATGTACGAACTAACCTTTGGGGAGGGGAATAATAAATAAATAAAACAAAAGAAAAAGGTAATGAAGTTAGTGAGGAACATAAAAACATTGCGATATGTAAACACGTAGTGCTGAAATGTAAAGCGCACCCTAAGTTGGGGGACCTCTTGAGTCTGAGGTAGGCCTAACGACAAATTGGTTTGGAGAACTTAAAAGGCTAAATGCCTCATTTTATTAATAATAAAATAGACGAATCCAACACGCCTCTAAGAATGCGGCAAATAAAAGTCACTGATAGTCTGTGGCCTTATTACATCAAAGAAGACAAAATAAAGACACTCTTATCTACTTAGTCCTAGAAGGACCTTCCCTAGACTCAGCATCTCTGCTTCCCTTCATCAGCATCCCCATCTCATGGAGTCCCAACAGTAGGTAAGTTCTGGCTAGAATTCCTCCTTCGGCTCCCTCAGCTTTCTGAAAGGTCTCGATCCTTTTGATGAACTTTCCTCCAAGTGGACTATGCCTCGCTCCAAGTACGCCATCCTCTGGGTGGAGGTGACGGCCATGTCCTTCCATTCCTCTATTAGCTTCTTGTTGGAATCGTGTATTTTGTGATGATCCTCTTCACATTCACGGAGCCTTTTGCGTAGCTGGTTAAGTCTAATCCTTGCTTCAGCTCATTCATCTATGATCATGTGACCTCGAACTAACCCTGGCTCGATCTGACCATCCCAGTTCTCTTCTAACCAACCCAGATAATAGGGAGTATAACCGGCATGGTACCTGTCGGGTTCGACAGTGTCCTTCTCAAGCCTGATTTTACAGTGCCACAAATGCTGAGCTTGGAACTTATGAGGGCTTTCATCATTCTGGAAGTCCGCTCGGAGATGACTCATCTTCTCTACCCTCGGTATAACCTTCTTGCCTCAAAGCTCGGAACGGGACGTAAGGGTATGTCCCTCTCAGACCAATCAATATCAGGAATGGAACGTCTTGTGACCGGATGATGAACTCGTCTGTCGGGAACCATTCGAACATCCACTGAATCTGATCCTCGGTCAAGTTTCCCAGTAACTCAGCCCATCCCTCGACATTTTCTGGTTGTGCGAACATGTCGGGGATATAGTTCATACGCTTTGGATGATGGAAAGCGATATGATCATCCCAAATTCTCCTATGGATGTCCAATCGGTAGTCGCCCTTCTGGAAATATTCAGTGAGCCATAGTTGGAGTAACAAGTTGCAACCGTCGAAATGCTTTGCTCCTTGTTGACACATTTCCAAGGTGCGGTACATGTCTGCGACGATCATTGGCACAATACTAAAGTCCTGCCCGTCAATTTCTTCCATCAGAGTCCTAGCGACCATGGCCAACCTGGTGTGGATTCTTTCTTTCTTTGTCGGGAAAACCATCAAACCCAAGAAGCAAACTATGAAAACAAACACTCGGCGGTGGATATGCCCCACAGAAGTAAGGGTGAACTCGTCTTGATAGGTGCGGTTGGACTTGTTGTGACCGTACCTCTCGTACAAATAGTCAAAGGGGATGTAAGAGTCCTTCAGGCGTACCAAGTCCGGATTATTCTTCAGTCCCAACATTTTGAGGAAACCCCGACTTGTGCGGTTTTCAGGCATCAGCAACCCTGGAGACTCCCAAGCTAGACAAGCTAACCCTCATATTTCTTCTAATAACGGAGTCATTTCATTGTTCCCAAAGCGGAATACTGACCGATCACCATCCCAGAACAATGTAGCAGCCTTTATCATCATTTTTTTAGGTTGAATATCCAAAAGAGAGGGCAGGTTGCCCAAGTGTTTCCTGATGAGTGTTTTGTCACTGGAGTGAAGATCCTCCCACCAGTCTAGCAGTTTGTGGTGGATGTTGGCGACCATGCCGAATCTGGGGATCTCGCGCCTTATTTTCTGCAAAATAAAAGGGTTGGGCCCTTAACCCCCATCAGACTCGACTATTTAACATCATTTATTAGCATGAGCATTTAGTTCTCCAAATAAATGCACAGAACGTGAGGGCGTCCGTTTGGGTTCCAGGGAAACCCAAGGGACTTTGGACAAGGCTATCTTAAAGGCTATTGTGCGGACAACACACTATCTTGAATAGGTATGACCATGATGCATGCAACACTACAGTAGAGTACGGTGTCTATGGGGTTTTAGACAGGTACCCTTGAGCGAACAATTCAAGGGGGGAAGGCACAGAACTGTCGACTGCACCGCTGATTGACTAGTTTTACCGCAACTGTCGACTGCACCGACTGCACCGGAATTTGTTTGGCACGAGTGGAATATGAATGCAGAGCATGATATGCAATAAATAACATTTAAACAAGTAGGCATGTGTTTTCACGTTGAGGAAAGCGGTAAAGAAAGGAAATGCAGCAGTTAATAATTGAAAGCGATTACAAAGAAAAAATGAAGACGCATTTGTTTTGTTCAGGTGAAATAAATACTTGAACATTAAACAGTTAATAGCATATAACTGGAAATAGGGAAGGGTGCAAGCATTTAAACAAACATCAAAGGTCCAAATTCACGAAACAATTTGTAATGGTATAAGCCTAGGGAAAATTCCCAGTAGAGTCGCCATGCTGTTGCGCCCCCTTTTTCCTTGCACGGGTCAGGTGCGGAGAGATCGGGTTTATGACATTTTGGACAACTCCTTAAAGGAAGAGGTTTAAGGAAGAGTCTCCACCTAGAGATTTTGTGGTGCGTTAGGGCACCTAGACTAACTAACTCATAGACTAGTTTGCATTACCAGAGATTGGGTAAGGGCTTGAAGTTATCCTAAGGGGAAGGTGTTAGGCACCCCTCAATATCCACAGTTGTGGGTCCCAGCCAAATAGTTTCGTGAATTTTGGACGATAAGCAAGTAGAAAACAGAGCTCATATAAGGGGGGATTTCAAACAAGTATAAAAATCTTTATTAAAAGTTTGGAGAAATATCAAAGTAAAACATTTTGAGAAACTGTCCTAGGTTTGAAGTAATACAGATCACATCAATGCAATACGCGATAGACACTCCTCAACGAGGGGCTACGTGGTATTAGCGCACCCGTCATTATATTTGTATTCTACCCTTTCCACCCCGCTAAGGTATTTAAAATGCTTGTGTTGGTCACGATGCTTATTGCGTGCTATTACCCGTCCTGTTCTATAAGTCCCAGAGGGTGTTTGGGACTACTAATCCTACAAGGTGAGTACTAGGCTAAACCCCTCGGCTTTAAAGGATAAAATTCTAAACGACAAGTAGAGAATTAGTTAGGACTTGCACATATGGGATACACATGAACACTTATACGGCTCAGATATCCCTCCACAAATAAGGCATGTGAATAACACGTCTCAAACACAATGAAAGTCTCAGATTCAGAACCTAAACAGGAGTTCTAGATGTGAAAACAGTAGTAAACAACAGGTTTTAATGAGTTTTAGCAAAAGGAATTAATGAGTTTAAAAACCAGTAGTTTATAGGCAAAGCAGGAATTTTAAGCGTGAAGACAGTAGCAGACAGCTGGATTTTAACGAGTTTCAGAAAAAGAGTGTATTATTAATTTTTAGAAACCATTTTGTAGTACCAGGCAGTGCATAAAAATGGTTTATTTATGATTTTTAACAAACGTTAGGCCTAAGCTCTTCCTAGGCGTCCGAAGGTATCGATTGTTGTTTTTTTATGAAATGGGTGAAATGTAGGTTTTTAAACTTGGTTTTAATAGGCACGTGATGAAAAGGCAGATCCTATAGGTGTGGTATCTAAGAACACAAAAAATAGGATATTAAACAGGAAACTAGTTTCAGGTTTTTAGAGAAAAATGCAGAAGACATTTTTTGGCTGTTGCAACATATTTTCAGTGAGATTGTTAACTACACGGATGATACAGGTGTTTGATTTTATTTGATTATTAAGACTAACACATGCTTTCTAGGCGTTCAATTGAGTAATTAGCACAAACTTTAAATGTAGACATGCTGAAAGTAGATCCTAAGATACATGGTTTCTAATGCAAATAATGATAATGCACCTAAGAATAGGATATCTATATGTAAGTTATGCATGTAGAAACAGTTTTTAAAACAATTATTTATAACTATTTGAACAAAATTTTTTAAAGAAGCAGTAGTTAATATCTAACATGGATCCCTAGATGAACATGGATATAATGAGATGCATACATAAGTAGACCTAAAAACATGATATCTAATGCAATCATGTCCTAAGATGGATCTCTATTGCGCACAAAGGTAACAGCAAATCCTAAAGCATGTTTTCTACCCAAAACTACACTAAGCATGCATAATCCCCACCTTTTTCACTATCCAGCCCCAAAGTTGTTTTACAAATAATTATTACAAACCAATATTGCATAAATTACACAATCGAATGAAAGAAAACTCAAGAAGCTATACTATAGAGAGCCTGACAGTAGCCCCAAAGTACCAGATCCATTTGCCATATGCCATGACCTTTCAGCCCAAGTGTGTCATAGTCTCTAAGGACCTCAGAAGATCCTGGACAGTGCTCACACCCAGGTACCCTAGCCAAGGATGAGTAAGTGCAGTGTAGAAGGCCAGCCTTGCGTGTCAGTGTTCAATGGGTACTCAAAGGTCCCCAAGGCAATGCTCACACGAAGGGGGCAGAACCTAGAATATAAGAGTAGTGGGAAGTGCTTGGATTTTAAAAGAGAGTTTGAGTTTGAAAAGAGTAATTGAGACAACAGTTTTAAAAGATGATTTCAGAAATGATGAAGGATTTTGGTAAAACAGTTTATCAAAGAGAGAAGCAATACAACTGCAGTCAGCAGGTAAAAGAACTCATGAAAGAGCAAACACAAACATGGGTGAGGGATTAGGGACAAATAACATTAAATATTAGAGTTAGGCAGAGCTATAGTTATCACATATTTACCAAATAGTTGTCACATAATAGCATAGATTAATAGGATCGGGATTGCATAATATTCAAGTAGCAGGAGAGGCAGGTTTACAGTTAAGCAGAGGGTGAGAACAAGTAACAACAATCAGGTCAAGGTAAGAAACATCAACCTATGAACACATAAGCATGCCAGAGTCTCAGAATGAACTGGAGATATATCAGACCCAAGGAAAGCAAAAATAGTAAGGGGTTATGCTAATTACATAATTACAGGGAACCATATGGAAAACAATATACATATTCAGACTTAACAAAAGGGGAAGACATGATAGGGGTTAAACTAGTTACATGGTAGACAGTGGAACCATAGGATAAAACACATAAGGAACAGTAAGTAAATAAACAAGAACTGGAGCGTATTGTGTATAGGTGCTATAAAGCTAAATCAGAAAACATACCAGTCAGAGAATAGAGAATATCAAAGTGTAAGAGATAGCACAACAACAGCAGTATGGAGCAAAGAGAGCAGCAGAGAACAATAGTGTGCAGAATGAAAGAGAGCAAGCAGTATGCAGAAGCACAAGAGTAGTGGGGATTACTCAGTCTTAACTTTCAGCTGTCTGAGTAGTCAATAATAGATGCAAAGAGCAAGAACAGGTATGGAAGCACAAAAAAATTCAGAGCAATTCATGTGTGTTTGTGCTCTTAAAATCAGTTTGTGTGTGTGTAAAGAAAGAAGACATGGTCTTTATATAGTTTTTGAAAACGAGTAGTGCATAGGCAAATTATGGAAATAACAATCAATCAATACCAATTAAGACAACTGAAGTCCTTTAATTAAGGAGTCTAGTTCAAACAGTATAGTCAAGGTGAAATAAGGCAAAAGAAATCAGTCCAATAGGACCGATTCTCTCACATTAGGACAAGGAAATCACATAGTGCACAAATAAAGCCAAATACATAGTGGGTAATTAAGGAAAGTTGAACTAATATTACATTTATAAAATAAAAATAGGGTATCAGTTTGAAAATCAATTAAGAAGATCTCGGATTCAATTATAATCACAGGGAATCCGAAATAGTTAAGGAAAGCATCACATAAACATGGAAGGAATTCAAAACTGGTACAGAATTACAGAAGGAATACACGAGATCATGTATTTAAGAAAAACATCACAAGCATGGGATTTTAACACAAAAGGATCACTACAAATCAACAAGTAAACAACCAGTAAGGTAAAGGGTCGAAGTCATTTAAACAACAGTTATTGATTAACACAAAGAGATACTCGTTAGAACAACAGAAATTAGAGGTCGTGATAATGAATTGAAGCAAGAGTCACAAAAAACACACGAACACATAGTCAAATAGTAAAGATCAACTTAGAACACTAGGGTTTCATCAATAACAGTTCAGATAACACAAAATCATGAGATAATCGCTTAAACATAACATAGATGGCTAAAAATCAAAAGGAAAGCCGTTTGAGAACAGGGTCGAGAAACCCTAGTTTTGAAACTGTTAAAAAAATGAGATTTTCCGGAGGAAAATATAAAGAAACTTTATAATTTGGTAAATATAAAACGGATCTTAAAGAAAACCCAAAAATATATAGGACTAGGGTTTCGTGGAACCTAGAAGAGATGGCAAACCTCATGAACAACCTCGATTTAAGCCGGAGTGCAAACTTACTCAAACGGCGAGGGGGTGGCCGGAAAATGGCAAGAGACCCAAAGGGAGGTGAGTGAACCGCTCCAGGTTCATCTGAGGACCCTAAGGTATCACTGGATCGGTGCAAGGCGAGTAGATGAGCAAGAGATGGTGAAGAGCCATAGATTCCGGTGAGAGAACCAGTCGGAGAAGGGAAACAAACCCCATCGGAAGAGAGAAGCCAAGGAGGCTTCTAGAGAGTAACAGAGAGAGATAGAGAGATGAGAGATGAAGAGTCTCGAAGGAAATGAGACCGGCGGGAGGGGGGTTAGGTGAGTTTAATTTAGGTAATAGGATTATGGGTCGTTTATCTGTTTTGATCAACGGCTTAGATAATTGGAGGGTTGGGCCGGGTATAGTTTAAGGATTGGGTTGGTTAGGATCAGGTGGGTTGGGGTTAAAATTGGCTAGATTTTAAATAGGAAATAGGCCAAATGTTAAATACCCAATTTAAATAAAATAATTAATTAATTAAAATAGCTAATAATTGTGTAAAAATGAAATTAAGACCAAATAATTGAAATTGAGATGATTAAATAGTATAAAAATATAAAATGGTCAGTTATGGATTTTAAAACGATATAAATGTATATTTGTGCTATTATCGCAAAAATTGTTAAAATTAGCTAAATAATGCCAATATTGCCTAATTTGGAAAATAATCAAATTCTAATGGGATATATTGAGTAATAAGCATTTTGAAATTATTTTAACATCATTTATGCATAATTATGAATAATTATGGAACATAAATTATTGAATAAACAGGAAATAATTTGATAAAAATACGAAAAATTATGAGAAAATATTATTTATCATAAAGAGGGATTTTGAAGTCATATATGCAAGTTTGAAAATAATTTGGGAAAAATTGGGTATCAACACTACACCTTGTGGGGTTCGACCCTAACCTTTGTTGGATTTATTGTTGATACCCAATTTTCCCTCTAAATTATTTTCAAACTTGCATATTACCTTCAAAATCACTTTTCATAAGGAATGGTACTTTTCCATAATTTTTCATGTTTTTATCAATTTGTTTTATTTATTTAGTATTTTATATTCAATAATTATTCATAAATTATATTATAAATAATTTTAAAATGCTTCCCATCTCAATATATCAATTTTAATCCTATTAGAATTTAATTATTTCACAAATTAACCAATTTGGCACTATTTAGCTATCATTACACACATTTTGCAACTATGGCCCAATTATGCATTTATGCTATTTTAATTTTGTAATTAATCATCTTTATACTTTAATATCAGCCAATTACCTTAACATCCATTTATTTAGCATTAATATCATTTTAATATAATTATTAGCTATTTTATTAATTATTTATCTAATTTTTATGGGTATTTAAAATCTAGCCACTTTTAATTTTGATTTCAACCTAATTTACCTGGACCCTTTAACCCAATTAACTACCCGACCTGTAACGACCCGACCGGTCATTTTGGGCTCTAGCGGGTCGCTCAGCGGTTGGAAGACATGAACAGCTTCATTTCAGGTATTAAGACTTGTGCGTATGGTCGGAGTTGAAATTCGGGAAGTTTGGAGTAGAATTGAAAGAAAAATTCTTATTTCGGGAGCCTTAAGTTGAAGAAATTGAGTAAGATTGTAATTTTGGATAAACGACTTCGGAATCGGGATCCAAAGGTTCCAACAAGTTCGTATGATGATTTCGGACTTGGGCGTATGTCCGGATCGGGTTTTGGATGACCAGGGAGTGTTTCAGCGTATATTATGGAAGATAGCATTCTGGAAGGATTTCATATATTTGGGTTGTAAGGCATCTCAGTGTTATAGATGTCTGTTTGGGATTCCGAGTATTGGAATAACATCATATGGTAATTCTGGAGTTGGGAGCGCAATTATTAGTGAATTCGGATATCCGGAAGTCAATTTAAGGTCATTTGGCTGAAGTTAGAAAATTGAAGGTTTTTGAAGAATCCGCCCGGAAGTGAAAATTTTGATATCGGGGTCGGAATGCGATTCTGAAAGTTGGACTAGGTCTGTAATGTCGATATGACTTGTGTGCAAATTTTGGGGTCAATTGGATGTGATTTGGCAGGTTTCGGCATCGGATGTGGAAGTTGGAATTTTTTAAGTCTTAAAGATTTGGATTAGAGAGCGATTCGCCGTTTCGATGTTGTTAGATGTGATTTGAGGCTTTGATCAAGTCCGTGTTATGTTTTGGGTCAGGTTGGCGTAATTGGACGGGGTCCCAGAGGCCTCGGGTTGACCACGAGTGGTTAACAGATCAAAGTGGAAGTTGGAAAAGGGCTGAAGGCTACTGGTGTCTGGTGCGACCACACCTGCGAGGCTTTGGCGCAGGTGTGGAGCCGCGGGTGCGGCTCTGGCGCCGCAGATGCGAAGTATTGGGGTTCTGGCTGGAAGCGCAGGTGCGATGGTATTTCTGCACATGCAAGGTCGCAGGTGTTGGTAATGGGGCGCAGGTGTGGAATTGGCTCAAGCTGAGGAGAGCTGCAGGTGCGGGAAATGACCTGGGCAGAATATTTTAAAATTGAGATTTGTTGGTCATTTCTTCACTTCTTCTTTGGTTTGGGCGATTTTGGAGGAGCTTCAAGGGAATATTTTCATCATGAATCACAAGGTAAGTAACTTCTTCATGTTTTAAGTTAAATACAAGATTATATCATGGAATTAGATATGCAAATTGTGGGAAAAATTGGGAATTTTGAAGAAAACCTAGAATTTGTATTTTTTGATTTTTACCACGAATTTGAGCATGAAATTAGGAGAAAATTATATATTTGAGCTAGTAAGGCTATGGGTAGAGTTTATCTTCGATAAATTTCAGAATCCGGGCACATGCGCCCGAAGTATTTTTGGTCATTTCACTAAGCGGAGTTGGAAAATTATATAATCTGAATTTTTAGCAAACAATTGAGTATATCTTCACTGGTTTATCATCATTTGGATGGTTTTGGAGAGTTGTGCATCCATTGGAGTCGTCGGGAAGGCTTGGAGGCCGTTTATGGAAATTCCGGAGTGAGGTAAGCCTCATTTCTAACTTTGTGAGGGGGAATTATCCCCATAGGTGAATTAAATGAATATACGATATTCTTTGTGGGGGCTACGTGCATACGAGGTGACGGGAGTCCGTGCGTAGCAGCTGTTATGCCATGTCCGGGTAGTCTAGGACCCACTAGCATGTCTTACGTGTTGTATATGTGATCCTGTCATGATATTAGGCTGATGATGCTATTGACTTGTTAATTCATTTTTTTTTCTAAAAGGGGTAGAATGTACTCGTTTTAATTGTTTGGAAATAGATTGATTCCTCCGTGGATCATTGTGTTTCTAGAAAGGCTATTTATTTAATATTGTTAAAATTTGGCAAAAGAATTTCCAGAAAAATAGTCTAAATATTATCTTCATGGTTAATTAAGAAGAATATTATCACTTCTATGAGAAATTGTCGTCTTGGATAAAAATTTGGATTTCCTTTATGTGGATACGTGTACATATGAGCACCTGACTCGCAGGTATGATTCGCGAGCAGGCTAGCCGTATTATTATTATGTTGACCGCGTCGCACGATCGATTCGCGAGCGGAGAAAATAGATGCATCTATGGTTCGGGCCGTTCGACCCTTCGGCAGTGCAAAATTTATTTTGTTGGTCCGCGCCGTTCGACCCTCGACATATTTGTTGCGCATGATAAAATGCTGCGTATTTTCCTATGATTTATACATGTTTATTGGCCTGAGTATATTTTGAATTTCCAGTTTAAAGGAAGGAGAATTTCTGTGGAACAAATTGATATTTATTGATGTTTCAAATCTCCAATTACTCGATTAATTGATTATGATTCTCATGCTTAGCTTCTCACTTAGGTTATACTAGACTGACTTATAGCAGGTGTCAAATTCAACCTCTCGTCACTACCTCTCCGAGGTTAGGCGGGATACTTACTGGGTACACGTTGTTTTCGTACTCATACTACACTTGCTGTGCATGTTTGTTGCACAGGTACACCCTTAGCGGTGGTTGACTTGGAGACTTAGACGTGTGCCGCATTATCCGGAGGCGCCCCATAGCTGACAGAGTCTCCCTCTATGTATTGTATGTTATTTTAAATTCCTTGTCCAATTTGTATTTCGGACAAGTTTTGTAGTATTTGTATAAATTCTTAGAAGTTGCTCATGCTCTTGTGTCACCGGGTTCTGGGGATGTGTTGAGATTTATCTTATTGAATTAAATGGATTCTCCTTCACATTTAATTTATGAACATTCATTTAATCGATTATGAAATGCAAGAAAATGCAACGATTCCAAAATTTTTAAGCAGGAAAATATTTCAACTAATTAGGGGTTGGCTTGCCCGACAGTGGTGTCCGGCGCCATCACAACCGATAGATTTTTTGTCGTGACAACATGGTATCACAGCGCTAGGTTCTCGTAGGTTTCACAAGTCATGAGCAAGTCTAGTAGAGTCTTGCGGATCGGTACGGAGACGTCTGTACTTATCTTCGAGAGGCTACAAGGAGGTTAGGAGTTCTTCCCTTCTTGATTCCTCATCGTGCGATTTGATTCCTTTAAGGCTTATGCCTATGCTCCTTCCTAGTCAATCTTACACGTCGCGAAGCGCTCGTCATGAATCGAGGACTTGAGGAATTTTAATGATACTATGGATGTGGTGCGGGGTGTTTCTCCCAGCATAGTTGATTGAGGCTATTATCGTTGCTCTGCGGAAGAATTTTATGTCATCTTAGCTCAGTAGCTGTGTTCCTGAGAACTTTGAGGCTACTTAGGTGGTTATAAAACTTACGAGTGGTTATCGTGCGATGTTGATATGATGGTAGAACGCTAGCCCATGTGTTGGGGTGATGAATGACTTGAAGGGAGGTCTTCTCCAGAGTGTGATTTTGATATTTCAGCATTTTAGTTCCGGCGGAGGAAAGGCAATTGAACTATAAACGGTCAAGTTTTGGATTGATAAAGTAGTAAGACTTTGTGTATTCAAGTAAGGTGAAATATTCACCTGTGATGTGATATCGTCGTCATTGATCGAATGGAATGTGTTAAGTTTGTCGGTGCTATGGTTTCTTTGGTTGCATGGGGTCAGAGTATTGTGAAGAAGTATTGAAGAAGCGGCTGTTAGAGACCTTGAGGTGCGGTGGTTCAGTCCTGGATAAGTATTGATAATGAAGGCAGCTCGAGAAAGATGATCTTCGGAGAGTTTGAAGTCGTGGTGAACTGCTGGTTTATGAGTTACAGAGAATGATATTGAATTGAGGCAGCAATTGGGCAGCATACGATGATGGAAGATATATGAGAAGCGCTAGGCGGTGGTGCCAATTCTAAAAGAATCAGGTGTAAAGAAAGGGAGTCAAGTAGCACTTAAGGGAATGAGTTGGGCTAAGTGGGAGAGCGGAATATTAGTGGTGAATCAGAAGATGTGGTAGCACATTTAGCAGATGTCCAGGAGGAGTGGACGAATTGGTAAGGTTGGTAATGGGTACAGGCTTAGGATGGGGGCCTTGATATTGTAGAAGGTGCGAACCATAGCGTTGCAGTAGTTGTCAGTTGATAAGTTTCCTCGGGTGGGTTGTCTTCTATGAGAAAGTTGGCGGTGGTGGAATTGGCATGTTCTGTGAGGGGTCCTAGTTTATATTCGGTAGGAGGTAGAACGTGTGAATTTTGTTAAGAAATTCAAATATTTAAGGAAGGTTAACGGGAGAATTTGGAAGAGTTGGACCGATTTGGTGGAGCAAGGTTGTGTCAACAAAGGAGAAAGGATCTTAGCAGTGTTTGGAATGGTGCGGGGAGTAGCTTCGGGCTAAGTGGGGGAGTCCCACAACCTGCGGTTGGGTTGTTAGGGTAGTGACTCATGCACGTGCTTCATTAAAAAGGGGTGTTCATGTGATCAAGGAGCCTTGGAGTTGATTGTATTCAGGGCCAGTCAGAGTGGGTGACTCTCAATAGCGGTCCTAGTGAATTTGAAAGCTAAGGAACATGGTGTTTAAGGGTTAAAGGCATCCGTATGATTAAGAATCGAGCTTTTGCAGCGAAATTTTGGAGAAAAGGAAAATAGTTAGAGTGTTCTATGTTATTTTCAGCATACAGGATAGTGATGGAGGAGTGAAAGAAATAGACTCCGGGTTGTAAAAGGATTATCAGGAGGGAACGAGACGGGTTGCGGGATTTAGGCAGCATGGTCTCGTTAGTCAAGGTCACTCTTATGAGTGAGTGTTGAGTTGGCTATGAGTTAAAGGAAGTTATTATTATCTCTGAGGCAATTATAGATGAATAAAAGAAGATAAATTGGTTAGCCATGGTTAAAATGGCACAGGTACGACAGTGATCAATTTCTTCAGTGTGATTGAGTATGTGTATAGTTGCGCAGATGCGTGTGGGGCAGGTCGGTCGTCGTAATGAATTTCATCTGGAAGCATTCAGGTGTTATGGCCTGTCAGGTGTAGGCGGATTTCCGGGAGGTTTATGGTGGTTCAGATTACTACTTAAGGATTTGCATGCATTTTGATTGTGAGAAATCACTTGGGTGTTGTTATAGTTCTCATGGATTAAAGTAAGTAAAAGGTTTCTAGAAGTGATGAAGTTTTCACCCTATTTGTGGTTCAGGAGTTATGATGGAATTCCCATGCTATTCTGTATTGGCATGTTAGGTGCGGTAAGCAGTATGTAACTGGGAGTAAGAATCGGGATTTGCGGTTCGGTATTAAAAAGAATGTCATGTGCTCGGAGGAGCAAGGACAAGGGATATGAATGTTAGATTAAGTTGATGTTATCTTCAGTGTCATCTGAGATCGGTGTTGGTGAAAGAGGCTTTGTATCCTGGTTGTGGGTCCTCAAACTGTTTTACAACCTTAGGGTGGTCGGTGGTATGGATGTGCATACTTGTTACCTTGTGTGGAAAGCCGTGGGAGCATGACCGCGGGAACAATGTATAAGTGTGACATGTAATCACCTGATTGGTTAAAGAATTATACCAAGTATAAGGAAATGCAACATTGCTTATTTGAGAATTTATGCCTGGAAGCCGTTCAGTTTAGTTAGTTGTGGATTGCGGGGTGTTCTTCCCTGCTATGATGGTTTTTCTTGCGTGTTATGAAAGGAAGTAGGTTGGTTGAACCCAGGTGAGGCTATCATCCCAGTTCAATGCGAGCAGTATCGTTCCGAAGTGTGTGAATGGATTTAAGCAGGATTATGGGCTTCATGTGAGTTGGATGGGTTCATTTCAGTATAGGCACTCCTCAAGTAGGGATGTTGGAATATCAGATGTTGTTCCGTCTTCGTCAATTCATGTAATGTTATGACTGTGACGTGTGAGTTGTGAAATGCCTTGATAATTTCTTATATGTGGAGATTCCGCGTAGTGATGAAGTTATATGAACAAGATGGCTCTTGAGATTTAGACTATATATCGCACCTAAGTTGTGCTTGAGTTTTGTAGCATATGGCTCTATCAGTCTCCCCAGAATGGTGTTATGCACTTAACGTGCTTGTGACCGGTATTCAGTAATTTGTAATGGTGAGTAAATTCAGTTCCGTGTATATCTCCTTATGTGAATTTTGTGATGGGACCAGGTGGCACTTGGCCACGGGTGTGTTATTCGGATCGGGTTGCACGCCGCAACAATGTGATGATGAGTACGGTTTCCTATATTTATTTCCCTTATGTTAAACTTCCTGTATTCCGAGCAAAATTCATATTAGTTGCATTATTTGAGTAGTCCCTTCCTGAGTCAATTCCTCATGTATCATGTTCGAATTGTGGCCTATTGGCGCATTGTGGCATCGTGTGTGATGGTTGGTCATGTATGGGGTGATTGGTTGTTTGAACAGTTCGTACTAGGTGACACGAGATTATTGGACCAAGGGTCAAGTGCGATGAGATTATGTGAAGTATATTACAGGTCAAATACCTGTATTTGGTCCATAATGAGGCGATAATTTAAGTCAAGAGAAAAGATTTCAATGTATAGTTAACTATGCGGTTGGTGGGGAATTTTTACACATCTCCTCCATTGTGGTGGTATCGTCAACATTGTAGCAGGATGAATATGTATATCTTGTAGAGTGCCTTGGGAGTATCAAAATCGTAGAATTTTGGCTATTAAGGTTCGGGGAGTGTCATTTTGGTCAGATGAGGGATCATGCAATGTATGGTGCGTCGATCCAGCAAAGGTGCACAGTTGTGTTCAGGTGCCTCGTATGGTAGTTGATGCGATGTTCATTTATTGGAAACAAGCATGGAAAAGAATTTCAAGAGTTGGAACCAAATTCAGAGCTTATCGTATGGGTAAAAGGGAATATCTTTGGATTTGATCAAGGTAATGTGCTCCACCGGGTTGTGGAAGCGCAGGCAGGTGCACGAGGTGTTAAACAATGATTTCTGATAACCCAATAGAAGTTCTTGGCACATTCGAGGACGAACGTCTATTTAAGTGGGGGAATGTAACGACCCGACCGGTCGCTTTGGGCTCTAGCGGGTCGTTCAGCGGTTGGAAGTCATGAACAACTTCATTTCAGGTATTAAGACTTGTGCGTATTGTCGGAGTTGAAATTCGGGAAATTTGGAGTAGAATTGAAAGGAAAATTCTTATTTCGGGAGCCTTAAGTTGAAGAAATTGAGTAAGATTGTAATTTTGAGTAAACGACATCGGAATCGGGATCCGAAGGTTCCAGCAGGTTCGTATGATGATTTCGGACTTGGGCGTATGTCCGGATCGGGTTTTGGATGACCCGGGAGTGTTTCGGCATATATTATGGAAGATAGCATTTTGGAAGGATTTCATAAATTTGGGTTATAAGGCATCTCAGTGTTATAGATGTCCGTTTGGGATTCCGAGTCTGGGAATAGCATCATATGGTGATTCCGGAGTTTGGAGCACAATCTGAAGTGAATTCGGATATTCGGAAGTCAATTTAAGGTCATTTGGCTGAAGTTAGAAAATTGAAGGTTTTTGAAGAATCCGACCGGAAGTGGAAATTTTGATATCGGGGTTGGAATGCGATTTCGAGCGTTGGATCAGGTCCGTAATGTCGAATATGACTTGTGTGAAAAATTTAGGGTCAATCGGATGTGATTTGGAAAGTTTCGGCATCGGATGTGGAAGTTGGAATTTCTTAAGTCTTAAAGATTTGGATTGGAGAGCGATTCGCCGTTTCGATGTTGTTATGATTTGAGGCTTTGAGCAAGTCCGTGTTATGTTTTGGGTCAGGTTGGCATAGTTGGACGGGGTCCCGGGGGCCTTGGGTGGACTCCGAGTGGCTACCAAATCAAAGTGGAAGTTGGAAAAGGGCTGAAGGCTGCTGGTGTCTGGTGCGACCGCACCTGCGAGGCTTTGGCCGCAGGTGCGAAGTATTGGGGGTTCGGCTGGAAGCGCAGGTGCGATGGTATTTCCGCACCTGCGAGGTCGCAGGTGCGGGTAATGGGGCGCAGGTGCGGAGTTGGCTCGAGCTAAGGAGAGCCAGAGGTGCAGAGTTTTTTTCGCACCTGCGGAATCGCAGGTGCGGGCGTTGGATCACATGTGCGGGAAATGACCTGGGCAGAATATTTTAAAACCGAGATTTGTTGGTCATTTCTTCACTTCTTCTTTGGTTTGGGCGATTTTGGAGGAGCTTCAAGGGAAGATTTTCTTCATGAATCACAAGGTAAGTAACTTCTTCATGTTTTAAGTTAAATACAAGATTATATCATGGAATTAGACATGAAAATTGTGGGAAAATTTGGGAATTTTGAAGAAAACCTAGAATTTGTATTTTTGTATTTTTACCACGAATTTGAGCATGAAATTGAGAGTAATTTATATATTTGAGCTAGTAAGGCTATGGGTAGAGTTTATCTTCGAGAAATTTCGGAAACCGGGCACGTGGGCCCGAGGACATTTTTGGTCATTTCACTAAGCGGAGTTGGGAAATTATATAATCTGAATTTTTAGCAAACAATTGAGTATATCTTCACTAGTTTATCATCATTTGGGTAGTTTTGGAGCGTTGTGTATCGATTGGAGCCGTCGAGAAGGCTTGGAGGCCGTTTATGGAAATCCCGGAGCGAGGTAAGTCTCTTTTCTAACTTTGTGAGGGGTAATTGTCCCCATAGGTGAATTAAATGAATATACGATATTATTTGTGGGGGCTACGTGCGTACGAGGTGACGGGAGTCCGTGCGTAGCAACTGTTATGCTATGTCCGGGTAGTCTAGGACCCACTAGCATGTCTTACGTGTTGTATATGTGATCATGTCATGATATTAGGTCGGTGATGCTATTGACTTGTTAATTCATTTTTTTCTAAAAGGGGTAGAATGTACTCATCTTAATTCTTTGGAAATAGGATTGATTCCTCTGTGGATCATTGTGTTCCTGGCAAGGCTATTTATTTAATATTGTTAAAATTTGGCAAAACAATTTCCAGAAAAATATTCTAAATATTATCTTCATGTTTAATTAAGAAGAATTTTATCACTTCTATGAGAAACTATCGTCTTGGATAAAATTTTTGATTTCCTTTATGTGAATACATGTACATATGAGCACCTGACTCACAGGTATGATTCGCGAGCAGGCTAGCCGTATTATTATTATGTTCACCGCGTCGCATGATCGATTCGCGAGCGGAGAAAATAGATGCATCTATGGTTCGGGCCGTTCGACCCTTCGGCAGTGCAAAATTTATTTTGTTGGTCCGCGTCGTTCGACCCTCGACATATTTGTTGCGCATGGTAAAATGCTGCGTATTTTCCTATGATTTATACATGTTTATTGGCCTGAGTGTATTTTGAATTGCCAGTTTAAAAGAAGGAGAATTTCTGTGGAAAATGTGGAACAAATTAGTATTTATTGATGTTTCAAATCTCCGATTACTCGATTAGTTGATTATGATGCTCATGCTTAGCTTCTCACTTAGGTTATACTAGACTGACTTATAGCAGGTGTTAAATTCAACCTCTCGTCACTACCTCTCTGAGGTTAGGCGGGATACTTACTGTGTACACATTGTTTTCGTACTCATACTACACTTGGTGTGCATTTTTATTGCACAGGTAAACCCTTAGCGGTGGTTGACTTGGAAACTTAGACATGCTGCATTATTCGGAGGCACCCCACAGCTGACAGAGTCTCCCTCTATGTATTGTATTTTATTTTAAATTCCTCGTCCAATTTGTATTTCGGACATGTTTTGTATTATTTGTATAAATTCTTAGAAGTTGCTCATGCACTTGTGTCACCGGGTTCTAGGGATGTGTTGAGATTTATCTTATTGAATTAAATTGATTTTCCGTCACATTTAATTTACGAACATTCATTTAATCGATTATGAAATGCAAGAAAATGCAATGCTTTCAAAATTGTTAACCAGGAAAATATTTCAACTAATTAGGGGTTGGCTTGCCCGACAATGGTGTCCGACGCCAGCACGACCTATAGATTTTGGGTCGTGACACAACCCAAATCAATTTCCTACCCGGCCCAACTCCGAACCAATTTGAGCCGTTGATCAAATTAAATCAACGGCCAGATCATTTTTACCTTAATTAACCTAGACTAATCCCCCTGACCCCTCTAATTTCTCACTAGTCTCTCATCTCTCTTCTCTCTTTCTATCTCTCTAAGTCTCTTCTAGAGCCTTCCCTGAAGTTCTATGACTAATACTTCACTGATCTTGCATGACTATGGTAATTTTCCTTAGAACTGTGATATTTTCCTTAAGACTGTGATTCTTTGTATTTTTCCTTGGAACTCTTTACTGATTTTGCATATTTGTATAATATTTGCCTTATTTGATAACAGATTCCCTTTGATTTCAAGGGATCTCTTACTGATTTTCAGAATTATTTTCTACCTTATGTTATGTATAATTATGTTGTCAATTAATTATACACTTTCCTTAATTAATATATTCTGTACCTAGCCTTAATCACACGCCATGTCCTTTACTACTCTTTGTATGATTGAAATCAGTCTTTCAATTAGCTCTCTTTCCTTATTTACCATTGTGGTATCCGTTTGAACTGTGACTCCTTAATTGTGGGGAGTACTTGTATTGATTCGATCCTAATTGTGTTTATTTCTATAAATATATACACTTTAATTGATTCCTTTCCTTATATTTCCACTACTTGTTACCATTTGGGTATGATTCCTTAACTAAAGGAAGTCTGTATACCAAATTGATTCTAATTTATGTTTATTTCTAGAATTGCTGTTGAACTATTATTTTTACCTTATTCCTCTGCCTGCTTTTCAAAACTATATATACTATATTCATTCATTAGCGAAAGACACAAACACATACCTTGGTCTACTCTCTCTCGCTCACACATATACATTCTATTGCTCCTATTGATTGTCTGTTGTTACTAGTCGGCTGAAAGGCAAGACTAGTTGTGTTGTTTTCTTATTCCTTACTCTGTGCTTCTTATCTTCAATTGGTATGTTTCCAATTTATATTTGAAGTCCCCAACACAACATGTGTTCTCTGGTTGCTACGATTCATCTTGTTTCTGATCTTCTTTTATTTATGGTTGTGTTGTCCTACTTGCAACTAGTTGGGAATATTATGTTGTTTAGTTCTTGGTATCCCCTCCCTTATAGCCTCAGCATGTGATCCATAGGATACTATAATTTCATTGTATGTTACTTAATACGTGCTATACTCTTAACTGTTTCTTAAACCTATGTGCAATTATGTCCTACCCTCTCCCAGTTCTCCCTCTAAATCTGATTCTTTTTTGGTTTCAAACCATGATTGATCCTATACTCTAAGCATCTCTGATTGTGCGATCATGTCTAACTAATGTTCCTAAGCCATTACCTATACCAATTGCAAGGCTTCTGTCTGTTATGTGTTCATCATGTTATGTGCTCTATGTATCCCGATTCCTATTGCCCCTGTGTAAAGATTTGTGTGATGAACCTATCTTGGTTCTGTGAGTGTTACTGAATCTGTTAGGCTCCATGTTTGAGCTGCTAGTTGCCTTATTCTTCTCAAATCTATTTTTCTGAACAACTCCCTCTTATTTTCAAAACTATTTCAAACAAGTCCCTTTTAACATTGTTTTCTACTAAAAATCTTTTCAAACCTATCTCCTAGATTTCACTTGATTCATACACCATTAAGTTCTGTCCCTTCAGTGTGAGCACTGCTTTGGGACCCTTGAGCTCACTCTGAACTTTAACATACTGAGGCTAGTACTTCCAGACTGCACATGTTCCACTCTTGATTACCAAGTCTGGGTGTGAGCATTGCCCGGGAGCCCTTGAGGTCCTTAGGGAACTTTCACACCCGGACTGTGAAAAGGATATGAAACCCATATGGAACAAGGTTTGGAGGATTTGGGCCTAATTGAAGGATCCCTATAGAATAACTTCTTATTTTCCTATTTGGTTATGTAATCATTATTCTTGGCCTGTAATAATTTGTAAACAACTCATGGGGGCTGGATAGTGAAACGACAAGGGTAACTATGCATGCTTAGCTATTACAAGGTTAGAAATCATGCTTAGGATTTTTATTTCCTATCTGCGCAATAGAGATCATCTGTAGGTTCATATCCATGCATTAGAAATCCTGTTCCCTACACTGAGGTTGGTACTTCCACACTCCTCATTTTCCACTCTTGATTACCAAGTCTGGGTGTGAGCATTGCCCGGGAGCCCTTGAGGTCCTTAGGGAACTTTGACACACCCGGACAAAAGACTATGAAACCCATATGACACAAGGTTTGGAGGATTTGGGCCTAATTGAAGGCTCCCTTTAGAATAACTTCTTATTTTCCTATTTGGTTATGTAATTCATTATTCTTGGCCTGTAATAATTTGTAAACAACTCATGGGGCTGGATAGTGAAACAAGAGGGGTAACTCTGCATGCTTAGCTATTACAAAGGTAGAAATCATGATTAGGCTTTTTATTTCCTATCTGTGCAATAGAGATCATGTGTAGGTTCACATCCATGCATTAGAAATCTTTTTCCCTAGGCTCATACATACTGTTTTCAGCATGCTCACTTTAGCTTAGAAAAATACTACCAATAAATGATGTTTTCTACTTTCACTGCCATGTACGCCTATAAATCCATGAATTAGCTATACAAACTAATAAGCGAGTTATTCTGCATCTCCTGAAACTGTGACACTTAGAAATCTTGTTTTAAGATAAAACAACGCTAATAAACAAGTCGCATTCAGTATCCTCTGAAATTATGATTGTGATTACTGTACATTTAGAAGTCATGTTTTAAGGTCCTACACATGCATAATCTCGCATCTAGAAACCATGTTTAGGAACTTTGTGTGTGCATCTCTGCATGTGCATTAGATACCATGTTATAGGATCCTAATCACTCAACTACACTTAGTTTAAATACTAATGTATAAAGGGTATAAACAACCTCACTCAGTATTCTCTATAAAAAATAACTAGTAATGACTTCTATGTTTTGAATAACCTAGAAAAACATGTTTAGGTAAAAGTCAAAACAGTTCCATTAAGGATTCTAGTAATTAATGTACTGCTCCACACCTAGGCAAGCCTTAGGTGATAAAATCTTAAAAACTGGAAACCTGCTTCTTTTATGTGTACTGATTAATGAGAACAGTCTCCTTCAATCAGTAGGCAAACTAATTAGGAATTTCAAGAAATAACAAAAAATGCATGTTTACTCTCTGAACTCACCTAGACACTATGTCTTAGTATCTCAATTAATATTGCCCTTATATGTGTTTGAGTCGTGCTAATTATGTGCATAACCCGTGGAGGTAACCTTGAGCCTCTTGTATTCTCCTATGTGTTTCCCATTTGATGCAGTCCTAAATGTTCTAATCTGTCGCTCTAGAATTTTACCTTTACACCTGAGGGTTTGCCTAGTACCTCCCTTTTAGGATAGTAGTCCTAACCTCCTCCGGGATTGATAGGATGGGACATGTAATAGTATGCTATAGAGTTCCTGACTAACACGGGCTTCAATTACCTTCACGGGGTGCGAAAAGGTAGAATATGGATATGATGACCTATGCGCTAATACCACGTGTAGCCCCTCTTCAAGGAGTGTTTATCGGGTATTTCATTAATGTGATCCATATTATTATAAACCTAGGACACCTTTCCTTTAAATGTTATATTGTAATTCTTTTCAAAGAACTTGATAATTTTATAATTGTTTTCCCAAACGCTTGCTTGCTCAATATTTGAAACCCCCTCTTAATTGAGCCCCATTTATTTATAATTTGTTAATTGTACAAATTCACGAAAACTATTTGGCCGGGAACCACACTTGTGGATCCTGAGGGGTGCCTAACACCTTCCCCTTAGGATAATTTCAAGTCGTTACCCAATCTCTGGTTAGTCACGAGTTTGTAAATAAACCCCTGGGTGACCTAACGCACCATTAAAATTGTTAGGTGGAGACTCTCCAAATATGCTAACTCCCTTTCCCAAAAGGAAAGAGTTTCCCCTACCGAAATGTCATGCACCCGATCTCTCCGCGAGGGGAAAAAGAGGGGTGCGACAACATGGCGACTCTGCTGGGGATATACTTAGGCTTTTACCATTGCAAATCGTTTCGTGAATTTGTGCCTTTAATTTGTTTAATGCTTGCACCATTTTCTCTTCCGTGCTACATGCACTTAATTGCTTACTTATTTCAAGTATTTACTCCCCAAAATGAAACTGACATGTTTCTTTGTTTTCTTTTGTAATCGCTTTAAATTATAACTGTTGTATTTACCGCTTTCTTAAACGTGCAAATACATGACAACCTGACTTTAATGCCTATTATTGCATAATCATGCTCGACATTCATACTCCACTCGTGCCAAGAAATATTATAGCAACGCTTGATGAGTTGTTGCACTCTTCCTATATTATTACCCCCTAAATTTTGAAAGGCTTATTTGCGGTAAAACTAGTCGATCAGCGGTGTAGTCGACAGTTCGGTGCCTTCCCCCTTGAGTTTTCCACTCAAAGGTACCAATATAAAACCCCATAGAAACCTTACTATGTTGTATTGTTGCATGCATCATGGTCAAACCTAGTCAAGCTGAAGTGTCGTCCACACGATAGCTTTTAAGACAACCTTATCCAAAAGTCCATCGGGTTTCTCTAAACCCAAATGGACACCCTCATGTTCTGTGCATTTATTTTGAGAACTAAATGTTTCCTGCTAATTATTGATGTTAAATAGTCGAGTCTGGTGGGGGTAAGGGCCTAACCTTATTTTCTTTGCAGAAAAATGAGTCACGAAGTCCCCAGATTCAGCATGGTCTCCAATATCCACCCAAGACTGTTGAGTTGGTGGGAGGACCTACATTCTAGAGACAAAGCTATCATCAGAAAACACCTGGGAAACCTACCATCTCTCCTAGAAATCCATCCTAACAAAATGATAATAGAGGCTGCTACTTGGTTTTGGGATTGCGAGAGGTTCGTGTTCCGCTTTGGGAATATTGAAATGACACCTTTGACAGAAGAGATAGGAGGGATGGCCAACTTGGTATGGGAACTCCGGGGTTGCTGATGCCTGCAAACCGCACAGGCAAGGGTTTCCTCACGACGATGGGTCTGAAGAAGAATGCAGAACTGGTATTCTTGAAGAAGTCGTACATTCTTTTTTACTATTTGTACGAACGGTATGGCCACAGCAAATCAAACCGTACTTACCATGAAGAGTTTGCTATCAACTCCCTGGGACACATCCATCTCCAAGTGTTCGTTTTCATGGTTTTATTTTTGGGTTTAATTTTGTTCCCAATGAAGAAGGAGAGAATCCATACCAGACTAGCCATGGTGACTAAGACCATAATGGAAGGAGTAGATGGGCAAAACTTCAGCATTGTGCCCATGATCATTGTAGACATATATGGGGCCTTAGAAATGTGTCAACAAGGAGCAAGGCATTTCGAAGGTTGCAATTCTTCAACTCTGGCTCATGGAACATCTTCAAAGAGGCAAATACCGACAGGACGTTCATTGAAGGATTTGGGATGACCACATCACTTTCCATCACCCGAAGCGAATGAATTATATCCCCGACATGTTCGCTCAGCCTGATAATGCCGAGGGATGGGTAGAGCTCTTTGGTAACCTGACTGAAGATCAGGTTCAATGGATGTTTGAGTGGTTTCCGACAGACGAGTTCGTCATTCGATCCCGAGACGCTTCTTTCCTAATACTGATTGGTCTAAGGGGTACATACCCTTACATCCCTCTCCGAATTATGAGGAAAGAGAGTAGGAAGAAAGTCATATCTAGGGTCGAGAAAATGAGCCATCTTCGAGCAGACTTTCAGAATGATGACAGCACTCATAAGTGCCAAGCTCAACACCTATGGCACTGCGAGATTATGCTTGAGAAAGACACCATCGAGCCAGACTGGTATCATGCCGGTTGTACTCCTTTCTATCTTGGTTGTTAGAAGAGGATCTGGGTGGTCAAAGTGAGTCGGGTTTCATTCGAGGCCACAAGGTTATAGATGAAAGGGCTGAAGCACAAGTTAAGTTCAACCAGCTGCGCAAAAGTATCCGCGAATGTGAGGATTATCACCACAAGATACACGAGTCTAATAAGAAGTTGATCGAGGAATGGAAGGACATGGACGTCAACACCAACAAGAGGCTGGGATACTTAGAACAATGCATAATTGAACTAGGGGAGAAATTTAGCAAAAGGATCGAAAATTGTCAAAAGGCTGAGGGAGCTGAAGGAGGATATCTAGCCAGAACCTACCTGCTGCTGGGACTTCGCGAGCTGGGAAAGCTGCTCGAGGGAAGCAGGAATGTCGAATCTGGGGAAGGTTCTTTTGGGACCAAGTAGCTAGGAATGTCTTTATGTTCTCTGTTGATGTAATAAGGCCAATGGCCATTAGTGACTTTTATCTTCCATTTATTTAGAGTCATTTTGGGATTTGTCTATTTTTCTTATCAATAAAATGAGGCACTTAGCATTCAAAGTTCTCCAAATCAATTTGTGCTAGGCCTACCTCGGGCACAAAGAGGTCCCCAAATTAGGACGCGCTTTACATTCCCTCCATTATGTGTTTAAATACTGCAATATTCTTTTTCATAATACTCACTGACTTGGCTACCTTTTGTTTTTGTTTCTTTTTCTTTATTATTCCCCTCCCCAAAGGTTAGTTCGTGCATTCTGGCATCATCATCCTATCGCACAAGATCCAAGGGCCCTTCACCTACTCCTCCTCCTAGTCCTCCTAAAGGCAGAAACAAAGGCAAGAGAAAGATGGCAGAATCCCGCGGTATCAGGAAGGAAAGTACGGTTGAGCAAGTAGAGGCCACTGACGGCCGAGGTATTCAGGTCTGCATGAGAACATGTAACCACTTGAACAGAAATTGCTGTAGTTTCAAGAAGAACTCAACTACATCCGGAATCTGGCCAACCTATCATTTTCCATCAATATCCCAGACGTCAACTTTCCAAATGCTCAAAACCGTACACCTCCACAGAAAATCCCAAGGCAACAAAACCATTTTGCACCTCATCATCACGCCACTCCCACAAAGAAATAACCAAACTCTCCCAGCACAGTGCAATGCTTGCCACACCTCAAACAATGTTCCATTACTCATCCCAGAACCTTAAAACCCCACAAAGGACCATTTCCACACCTAAAACAATCCCATCTATGTGGAAACCGTGACTCACTCCACTCCACCTATCTCACATACATCCAAATCTGATGAAAAGGACTTACTTATCAAGAACTTGGCCGAGGAGCTTAGGAAACTGACCAGCCGAGTCCAGGGTGTTGAAGGAACCAAGGGAATTGAAGGGTTGAATTGTGAAGACCTTTGTATACAACCTGATGTCGAACTGACCAAGGGGTACAAACCTCCAAAGTTCGAAATGTTTGACGGTACAGGTGATCCGAGAGTCAATCTAAGGACTTATTGTGACAAGCTATTTGGCATTGGGAAGGATGAAAGAATCCGCATGAAGCTGTTCATGAGGAGTTTGAAGGGAGACGCACTGTCTTGGTACATAAGCCAAGACCCTAAGAAATGGTCAAACTGGGTAGGTATGGCACTGACTTTATGGACGGGTTTAGATTCAACACAAAGAACGCACTAGATGTGTTCTACATCCAAAATTTGAAGAAGAAGCCCACAGAAACCTTTCGCGAGTATGCTACTCGCTGGAGGTCTGAGGCCGCTAAAGCCAGACCTACTCTAAAAGAAGAGCAGATAAACAAGTTCTTTGTCCAGGCTCAGGACCCACAATATTATGAACGGTTGATGATGGTTGAGGGCCACAAGTTCTCTGACATCATCAAATTGGGTGAACGGATTAAAGAGGGAATTAAGAGCAGTATGGTTACGAATTTTGAGGCCTTGCAAGCCACTAACAAGGCTTTACAGTCCGGTGGTATGTCTAAGAAAAGAGACGTGGGAGCTGCATTGGTTGCACAAAGAACCAAATCCCCACTCAAGTACCAAACTTATCCAACACCTCCACTCACATACTAGAAAACCCAGAACTACCAATCACCATCGCCTTCTTACCAAGCTCCACCACCTTCCTACCAAGCTCCAGCGCCACATACCAATCTCCACCACCCACATATCAACCTACTTCGCCCAGATACTCACAACCCGCTCATGTATACCACACTTATAATTCCCAGACATTCCATTACCAGTCACCCCCTGCACGCCAAAACTTCCCTAGACCTCGTCCCAATTTTGATCGCCGCCCTCCAAAGCAGTACACTGCCATAGCCGAACCCATTGACCAGCTGTATGAGAAGCTCAAAGTTGCTGGTTACGTCACACTTATCCCTGCTGGAACCCCTGAGAACCCTTCTCAGTGGGTTAACCCAAACAAATCCTGTGCATACCATTCCAGCATGAACGGAAGCACCATGGACTAATGCCACTCTCTGAAGGACAAGATACTTGCCCTCATTGATAATAAGATTATTGTTGCAAAATACCCCGCTCCAAACGTCCGCAACAATCCTTTACCAGACCATAAGGGTGGGGGTATCCATATGATTGAGATAGAAGATGATTGGGATCCCGAGGGATCAATCGGGTTGATCGCAGAAGGCGATAACCCAAAGAAATTAGCAGTCACTCTCAACCCGATCATAGTCCAGATTCAACCATCTGTGAACGCTGAGTTGAATATGTCTATACCACTAGATTTTGAAGCAGCACCGCCTGAAAAGGCACCAGTACCGATTGAAGTTAAGTTTGTATCTCCAGCAAATGCACCAACACCGTTCGAGGTTGCAGTCCTGCCACCCCGAACACACATTCCAGTTGAATTAAGGATGGTCGCACCAATTCCCGTGGCGATGTCAACCACACCACCCTTCTATTCGAATGTTATCCCTTGGGACTATACAACTGAGGCGAGAAGGAAAGGCAAGGTCAGGTCTGAGGAGGCTGTTGCAGCACAGGGTATGACGAGAACTGGTAGGGTCTACACCCCTGAGCATCTGGCTAATCAAGCAAGCAGGCTGCCAACTGGCCTCCACTTATCTAAACAGATCTCGATGACCTTTGGAGAAAGATACAGGCTAAGGAGTATTCATTCATTGACCAGCTGAACAAGACAGCAGCACAGATATCCATCCTCTCTTTGCTACAGAATTTTGAGACGCACAAAAGTGCTTTGTTGAAAGTGTTGGTGAAGCATATGTGCCAAACAACATCACTAGTGGTGAAATGGCCAATATGGTAGGCCAGATACTGGAAAGTCACAAAATCACTTTTCATGAGGACGAGTTACCACCTGAAGGATTGGGGCACAACAAAGCGCTTTAAATCATCGTGCAATGCGAAGATCATTTCATCACAAGGATCTTGATCGATAGCGGTTCCAGTCTTAACATTTGTCCGTTGATAACACTCAAGAAATTGGGTAAAGGGCTACATGAGATAAGAGATGGAGGGATCAATGTGAAAGTCTTCGACGATTCTCAAATATCCACCATGGGGGAGATCAGTCTATGCCTGCAGATGGGACCAAAATGGTTCGAGGTGGATTTCCAGGTGATCGATATGCCAGCATCCTACAACCTATTGTTGGGACGACCCTGGATCCATGCTACTGGGGCCATAGCATCAACACTACATCAGGCCGTGAAGTTGGAATGGAACCACCAAGAGGTGATTATTCATGGTGACAGTAACAACCCTATTTGTAGTAGCCAGACAATCCCAGTGATTGACGGAAGAAGGAAGCTACACGGAGGAACTTACCACCATATTGAACGGATCAATATTATCGACAAGGACAAGTGGTGGGATAGCAAGATCGAGAGCATCCTGAACTGGAGAGGATATGAGCAAGGGAAAGGGCTCGGTAAGAACCTCCAAGGGAGCACGAAGCCCATAAATCTTAAGAAACATGGTACTACTTTCGGTCTGGGGTATGAGTACACCTGGGAAGAATTCAGAAACTGGTCGCCAGCATGGCGCGGTCATTATTACCCTTTTGAGTAGCCGATACCTCATCTGGAGCAGACTTTCAAGCAGGCCGACATTATTTATGGATCAGACGAAGAAGAAGCACTTGCAGCGATAAGGAGTTTGTTCCTAGATGACAATGAAATGGATTGTTGTGTTATCCTCGAGGAGGAGGGGAGGTAGGCCCTTCCATACAGACTGTAAGCAAGGGGACATATCTCAGGAACTGGTCTATCAAGACGACCAAAGGCCGACGAGCCTCGGGGTAGCAAGGATGAAACAAGCATTACTTATTGTTTTATTTACTAAATGATTTTCCCTTTTCTACATTTTTCAATTTCTGCAATAAGATCTTCAATGTTCAATACAGTTATTCGATTTATCAAAACACCTTCTAATTTCTCTTACACATCCGATATTTATTGCTACAGTTTTCTCTCATTACTTTATCTATACATCATTACTAGTACTTGTCTTGATGAACCGATGACTGTGACGTGCAATGAGATAATGCAGCAAACGGACATTTATTCAGATGAAGATGATATACCCGACGAGATTGTCAAAGAAGTCAAAGATTTTGAAAACAAACCTAAGTCCAACCTGGACGAGACTGAGGTTATCAACTTGGGAGATTTAGAAAACGTCAAGGAAACTCGCATCAGCATTCATTTATCACCATCAGAAAAGAAAGAGTACGCAAAATTTCTGAAAGAGTATGAGGACATACTCGCCTGGTCGTATGATGACATGACTGGTCTAAGTACATCCATTGTGGCTCACAAATTACCAACCAATCCAACGTGTCCTCCGGTAAAGCAAAAGCTCAGAAAGTTCAAACCCAACATGAGTTTAAAGATCAAAGAAGAAGTTACCAAGCAGATCAACACCAAAGTTCCCCAGGTGGTTAAGTACTCGACAGGGTTACCAACATTGTACCTGTGCCAAAGAAAGACGGGAAGGTCAGAGTCTGTGTCGACTACCAGGATCTCAACCGGGCCAATCCGAAAGATAACTTCCCCTTGCAAAATATACACATTCTAATTGATAACTGCACCAAGCATGAATTACAGTCCTTCTTGGATTTCTTCCCTGGTTGTCATCAGATTTTGATGGATGAAGAAGATACTGAGAAAACGGCGTTCATTACGCCATGGGGAGTGTATTGTTACAAGATGATGCCATTCGGCCTAAAGAATGCAGGGGCCACCTACATGAGGGCCATGACCACCATATTCCACGACATGATTCACAAGGAGATCGAGGTGTATGTGGATGATGTCATTATTAAATCAAAGAAAGCTACTGACCACATAGAGGATTTGAGAAAGTTATTAATAGGTTGCGAAAATACAATCCGACTCCGCGAAGTGTGCATTCAGAATTCCTGTTGGGAAGTTGCTGGGGTTTATTGTAAGCCGTCGGGGAATAGAATTGGATCCGTCAAAAGTAAAAGCCATTCAGGAACTACCGCCGCCAAGGAACAAGAAAGATGTGATGAGTTTCTTGGGGAGGCTTAATTACATTAGCCAATTCATAGCACAGTCTACAGTCATCTGTGAGCCTATCTTCAAGATGCTGAAGAAGGACGCTGCAACTAAGTGGACCGAGGATTGTCAGAACGCTTTCGACAGAATCAAGGAATACTTGTCAACACCGCCAGTCTTGGTACCGCCTGATCCAGGTAGACCTTTGTTACTCTACCTTGCCGTATTGGATGGAGCTTTCGGTTGTGTTCTTGGGAAATATGATGAAACAGGGAGAAAAGAGATGAGATTTACTATCTCAGCAAAACGTTCACCCCATATGAAGTCTGGTATTCACTATTAAAACGCACCTGTTGCGCTTTGACATGGGTCTCTCAGAAGCTGAGCCACTACTTCTGTGCCTACACAACATATCTCATATCAAGGATGCATCCATTAAAGTATATTATTCAGAAGCCCGTGTAGACTGGCAATCTAGCCAAATGGAAAATCTTGCTAAGTGAGCGTTAGAGACATCTTTATATGAGGAGGAGGCTTCGTCGTCCGGCTCCTCATAAATGATGTTAGGATCGGCCGGCTCATCCTCGGAATCCGAAAAGAAAACAGAGACAGAACGGAATCACTTTGTTTCAGTGACATATCTAATCAGACTGAATAGGATTTGAAGAGCTGTCACGATCATTCACAAAAATCTCAGAGTTCGACATTGTGTATATGACCCAAAAGGCAGTCAAGGGACAAGCATTGGCAGAACATCTCGCCGAGAATCCTGTGGACGGAGAATACAAACCCCTAAAAACATATTTTCCTGATGAAGAGGTATCATTCGTAGGAGAAGACATTGCAGAACCCTACGACGGTTGGAGGGTGTTCTTTGACGGAGCAGCAAGCTTCAAGGGAGTCGGTATTGGAGCATTCCTAGTATCAGAGACCGGTCAACATTACCCGCCATACGCCAAGCTCAGGTCCCCCTGCACCAAAAATATGGCCGAATATGAAGCTTGTGTCTTAGGGCTCAACATGGCCATTGACATGAACGTCCAAGAGTTATTAGTGATTGGTGATTCAGACCTACTAGTACATCAGATACAAGGAGAGTGGGAAACCAGGAATTCCAAGATACTACCATATCTGCACAACATATAAGAACTGAGAAAGAGGTTCATGAAGATAGAGTTTCGGCATGTCCCCAGAATCCATAATGAGTTCGCCGATGCTTTGGTTACCTTGTCCTCAATTATCCAGCATCCGGACAAAAAATTCATTGACACTATTCTCGTAAAGATCCAAAACGTTGATATGCCTATATCAAAGAGGAAGCTGGCGGAAATACTTGGTTCCATGATATCAAGGAGTACTTGTCAAAAGGAGAGTACCCCGAGCTTGCAAATTCCACCCAGAAACGCACACTTCGGGGATTGTCTAACAACTTCTTTCACAGTGGAGGAATTTTGTATAGGAGGACTCCCGATTTGGGGTTATTAAGGTGCGTTGACGCAAACGAAGCATCAAAATAAATTCATGTTGGGACATGCGGTCCACACATGAATGATTTTGTTCAGGCAAAGAAGATACTCCGAGCTGGTTACTTTTGGATAACTTTGGAAATGGACTGCATCCAGTACGTCCGAAAATACTACCGCTGCCAAATACATGGAGATATGATAAAGGTACCTCCAAGTGATCTTAATGCAAAAAAACTCACCATGGCCATTCGCCGTTTGGGGCATGGACGTTATTGGACCAATCTATCATGCCGCCTCCACGAACGCAGGTTCATTCTGGTCGCCATCGATTACCTTATTAAATGGTCGAAGCAGCCTCCTACAAAGCAGTTAATAAGAAAGTCGTGGCTGACTTTGTCCGCGACCGCATTGTTTGTCGATTCTGAGTTCCGGAATCAATCATCACCGATAATGGCTCTAATCTCAACAGTGACTTGATGAAATCCATGTGTGAAACTTTCAATATCAACAACAAGAATTCCACAGCTTACAGACATCAGATGAATGGAGCTATTGAGGCCGCCAACAAAAACATCAAGAAGATACTAAGGAAGATGATAGAAAGGCACAAGCAGTGGCATGAGAAGTTATCATTCGCCTTATTGGGATTCGCACCACAGTCTGCACACAAACCAGGGAAACTCCCTATATGCTGGTCTACGGTACGGAGGCTGTTATTCCTGCTGAGGTCGAAATTCCATCTCTAAGAATTATACAAGAAGCTGAGCTCAGAGACGCAGAGTGGGTAATGAGCTGTTATGAGCAGCTAGCCCTCATAGACGGAAAGAGAATGAATGAAATCTGCCATGGACAACTCTACCAAAACAGAATGCCTAGAGCCTTCAACAAAAGAGTCAGGCCAATACGGTTCACACCAGGGAAGATGGTGTTAAAGAAAATCTTTCCACATCAAGATGAAGCCAAAGGTAAGTTCTCTCCCAACTGGCAGGGTCCGTACATGGTTCACAGAGTGCTGATGGGAGGAGCACTTATACTTGCAGAAATGGACGGAGAGGTTTGGCCAAAACCAATCAATTCAGATTCAGTCAAGCGCTACTATGTGTAACTCTTTATGCTTTTATCAACAATGTAAACTGAACTACGCCTTACCTGATTCCCGTTTAAGAGGGGATACGTAGGCGGCCCTATGGGTTCGGTCACAATTCAATAAAAATCTCATTTCTCCCACAATTGGAAACTGGGGCAGAATTTTAAGGAGGACCCTCAAAATTTTAAAGCAAGTTCAGCTGATCGCCACACGAGCAGCACTCAGAAGTATTCACCTATCAAACTGGGGCAGAATTTTTAGGAGGACCCTCAAAATTCCGTAGCAGGAGAGGTTGTAATTTGTCGAATTGTGTCACGGTCGTAGGTTCATCTAAAACTATTTTAGATTATATGTTTATATTATAATTTTACAAAATCATGCATATTTATTTTTTGAAACAACTTTTTTAGCAGACGCTACCCCAATGATACAGACAGTATCATCATGATCAAGCGAACGAGTCAAGTAAAGCTAGCGGGAATGCGAACTAACCTTTCCCCTTACAAAACTCACAATTGTTCTTTGGATGCAGGCACAAAGATTGGAAAGGCCCCAAAAACATACTATCCGCCCGAAGGACATATATTGTTCAAAGACACGCTTCTCAAACTCGTCGCACATGCCGAAATTTATTATCAGCACAAATGATGCTTCAATTATCACAATACTCATAACAATCACAGTGCCGTAATTTTTCACCAGCTAAAAATTCCTACTGTCATTTTATTCATTGAATAAGGCTATGTTTCTGCCTTCCGAGACTAAACGCTGTCTCCATCTGCATTGCATAAGGCTACTATTCTACCTACCAACTTACATAAGGCTACTATTCTGCCTTCCAACTTTCATAAAGCTACCATTCTACCTTCCGAGACTAAATGTTGTCTCCATCTACATTGCATAAGGCTACTATTCTGCCTTCCAACATGCATAAGGCTACCATTCTGCCTTCTGAGACTAAACGATGTCTCCCTCTGCATTGCGTAGGGCTACTATTCTTCCTTCCAACTTGCATAAGGCTACCATTATGACTTCTGAGACTAAACGTTGTCTCCATATGCATTGCATAAGGCTACTATTCTGCCTACCAACTTGCATAAGGCTACTATTCTGACTACCAACTTGCATAAGGCTACCATTCTGCCTTCCGAGACTAAATGCTGTCTCCATCTGCATTGCATAAGGCTACTATTCTGCCTTCCAACTTGCATAAGGCTACCATTCTGCCTTCTGAGACTAAACGATGTCTCCATCTTCATTCGCATCTTGCATAAGGCTACCTTTCTTCCTTCTGATGTTAAGCTCTACCTCCATCTGCATTCACATAAGGCTACCATTCTACCTTCCGAGGCTAAACACTGCCTCCCGTTTACTTTTCAAAAAGCAATCACTGCCTCTAACATTATTTACTTCGCTTTCTTTTCGGGCTAACATCTGCCCTTTAATTCGCAAGACTAAGCTTTGTCTTGTTAGCATCATACTATTGCATCTTCATGGGCTGAAATATCGCCAAACTAATCCAAAGGCGTCATCGTTCAGAGGCACCATATTCATGGCCCGAGAACACCATGTCATGGCCTGAGAATATCGTTTATCAGTTTTTATATCATTATTCAAAGGCATCATGGTTCGGAGGCACCATCCTCATGGCCCAGAACATCATTTCATGGCCTGCAAATCCTGTATCAAGTAATTCATGGCCCAAGACATCATGGTCTAAAGACGTCATCCTTAACCGTCCAAAGACAGCATTCATGGTCCGACAGAAATTTGCATCATGTTTAAATTACGCACAATATATGCTTGTATTATTCATTTGCAGGTAATCCGACAAGCAACAGCCCTCCTGGCAGGAGTGGTCCCGCTCCAGTTCTCCTAACTACCCCGTAAGCCGCTTGATCACCCAACCCCGCACTTTGCGCCCGTTCTTGTAAAACTTCATCGGTATACTTCGCCGGTGGCTCCTGAACTACATACGGCCTGATTCCTGTAAAACCAGGGATATGTAGGCAGCTCAGAAACTAGGGTGCGGCCTAAATCTTTCAAATTATTTCCACTTGGTCAAAATTGGCCATCATATCTTTACCCGGCAACTCTTTCATCCTTCCGGGTAAAGAGGGGCAGTTGTTGATACCCAATTTTCCCTCAAAATTATTTTCAAACTTGCATATTACCTTCAAAATCACTTTTCATAAGGAATGGTACTTTTCCATAATTTTTCATATTTTTATCAATTTTTTTATTTAGTATTTTATATTCAATAATTATTCATAAATTGTATTATAAATAATTTCAAATGCTTTCCAGCTCAATATATCATTTTTAGTCCTATTAGAATTTAATTATTTCACAAATTAACCAATTTGGAACTATTTAGCTATAATTACACAAATTTTGCAACTATGCCCAATTGTGCATGTATGCTATTTTAATTCTATAATTAATCATCTTTATAGTTTAATATTATCCAATCACCTTAAAATCATTTACTTAGCATTACTTTCATTTTTATATAATTATTAGCTATTTTATTAATTATTTATCTATTTTTTATGGGTATTTAAAATCTAGCCACTTTTAATTTTGATTTCAACCCAATTTACCTGGACCCTTTAACACAATTAACTACCCAGCCCAAACCAATTTCCTACCCAGCCCAACTCTGAACGCCGTTGATCAAATTAAATCAACGGCCCAGATCATGTTACCTTAATTAACCTAGACTAACCCCCCCCCCGACCCTTTCATTTCTCACTGGTCTCTCATCTCTCTATCTCTCTAGGTCTCTTTTGGAGACTTCCTATCTCTTTTGCTCCGCTTAACCTCTTCGTCTTCTCCGACCGTCTCTTCGCCAGAGACCATGAAGCCCTCACCATCCTCCTGCCTCCTATGGTTCCCTTACACTGGTGTTTGCCATCTCTAAGGTCTTCAAGAGACCTGGGTTAATCCTCCTACCCCCTGGGCCTGTGCTCATCATCCTCCGGCCATCTCTGACCACCTCGGGCTGTTCAAGCAAGGTCTGTGACCTTTGGGGTTTAAACAAGCAACGTTTGAGGTTTTTCTTATATTTCTGGGTTCTCTTTGAAACCCTAAATTCTTAAAATTCCCTGATTCTTTTAGATATATGATAGATCAGTGTATATTTTAAGCTATTTCATTTTTTTCTCAAAGATTCTCCGGTTTTTCCTAAAACAACTCTTCGTTTTTCAACTAGAGTTTCGTGACCCCTTTTTAAAAATGCTTTCTCTTCTCATTTTCTGTACNCCTTAATTAACCTAGACTACCCCCCCCCCGACCCTTTCATTTCTCACTGGTCTCTCATCTCTCTATCTCTCTAGGTCTCTTTTGGAGACTTCCTATCTCTTTTGCTCCGCTTAACCTCTTCGTCTTCTCCGACCGTCTCTTCGCCAGAGACCATGAAGCCCTCACCATCCTCCTGCCTCCTATGGTTCCCTTACACTGGTGTTTGCCATCTCTAAGGTCTTCAAGAGACCTGGGTTAATCCTCCTACCCCCTGGGCCTGTGCTCATCATCCTCCGGCCATCTCTGACCACCTCGGGCTGTTCAAGCAAGGTCTGTGACCTTTGGGGTTTAAACAAGCAACGTTTGAGGTTTTTCTTATATTTCTGGGTTCTCTTTGAAACCCTAAATTCTTAAAATTCCCTGATTCTTTTAGATATATGATAGATCAGTGTATATTTTAAGCTATTTCATTTTTTTCTCAAAGATTCTCCGGTTTTTCCTAAAACAACTCTTCGTTTTTCAACTAGAGTTTCGTGACCCCTTTTTAAAAATGCTTTCTCTTCTCATTTTCTGTACTAATCCATGATTCTCAGTATACTTTAGACGTTTGATTAAGTATTTTCTCTTTACTTGAGTTATTCTGCTAAAAAAAACCCCAATTTTTAGGGTTCAGAGTTTGTCTTGGTTGCTATGTTTAGTTGATCTGCATATTTCTCATAAACATCCTATGATTATGTGATTTTTACTTATTTTTGTTTGTTAGGGTTTCTGGGTTCGATTATTCCTGTCTGTATCATGCTCTGTACGAAACTCTAACTCTTATTGTGATATTGTTCTTCTTATGGTCTTGATTCTTGTTTATTACCTTCTCATTCACATAGTGTTATGGTAAATCAGTGCTATCTTCTCTATTTGTGAATCCCTGAAGTTCTATGACTAATACATCACTGATCTTGCATGACTTTGAGAATTTTCCTTAGAACTGTGATATTTTCCTTAAGACTGTGATTCTTTGTATTTTTCCTTGGAACTCTTTACCTATTTTGCATATTTGTATGACATTTGCCTTATCTGATACCAGATTCCCTATGATTTCAAGGGATCTCTTACTGATTTTCAGAATTATGTTCTACCTTATGTTTTGTATAATTATGCTGTCAATTAATTATATTCTTTCCTTAATTAATATATTTTGTACCTAGCCTTAATCACATGCCTTGCCCTTTACTACTCTTTGTACGATTAAAATCAGTCTTTCAATTAGCTCTTTTTCCTTATTTACCACTGTGGTATCCGTTTGAACTGTGACTCCTTAATTGTGGGGAGAACTTGAATTGAATAGATCCTAATTGTGTTTATTTATATAATTATATACAATTTACTTGATTCCTTTCATTATATTTCCACTACTTGTAACCGTTTGGGTATGATTTCTTAACTAAAGGAAGTTTGTATACTAAATTGATTCTAATTGATGTTTATTTCTAGAATTGCTACTGAACTATTATTTGTACCTTATTCCTATGCCTCATTTTCAAAACTATATATACTCTATTCATTCATTAGCGAAATACACGAAGACATACCTTGTTATACTCTCTCACGCTCACACATATACATTCTATTGCTTATATTGATTGTATGTTGTTACTAGTCGGCTGAAAGCCAAGACTAGTTGTGTTTTTTGCTTACTCCTTACTCTGTGCTTGCTATCTTCAACTGGTATGTTTCCAATTTATTTTTGAAGTCCCCAACACATGTTTCTCTGGCTACTACGATTCATCTTGTTTCTGATCTTCTTTTATTTATTGCTATGTTGTCCTACTTGCAACTAGTTGGGTATGTTATGTTATTTATTTCTTGGTATCCCCTCCCTTATTGCCTCAGCATGTGATCCCTAGGATACTATAATTGCATTGTAAGTTACTTAATACATGCTATACTCTTAATTGTTTCTTAAACCTATGTGCAATTATGTCCTACCCTCTCCCAGTACTCCCTCTAAATCTGATTCTGTGTTGGTTTCAAACCATGATTGATTATATACTCTAAGCATCTCTGATTGTGTTATCATGTCTAACTAATATTCCTAAGTCTGTGTCCCACTACCTGTACCAATTGCAGGGCTTCTGCCTGTTATGTGTTCATCACGTTATGTGCTCTATGTATCCCGATTCCTATTTCCCCTGTGTAAAGATTTGTGTGATGAACCTATCTTGGTTCTGTGAGTGTTACTGAATCTGTTAGGCTCCATGTTTGAGCTGCTAATTGCCTTATTCTTCTCAAATCTATTTTTCTGAACAACTCCCTCTTATTTTCAAAACTATTTCAAACAAGTCCCTTTTAACATTGTTTTCTACTAAAAATCTTTTCAAACCTATCTCCTAGATTTCACTTGATTCATAGACCATTAAGTTATGTCCCTTCAGTGTGAGCACTGCTTTGGGACCATTGAGCTCACTCTGAACTCTGACACACTGGGGCTAGTACTTCCAGACTGCACATGTTCCACTCTTGATTACCAAGTCTGGGTGTGAGCATTACCCGGGAGCCCTTGAGGTCCTTAGGAACACACCCGGACTGTGAAAAGGATATGAAACCCATATGGAACAAGGTTTGGAGGATTTGGGCCTAATTGAAGGCTCCCTATAAAATAACTTCTTATTTTCCTATTTGGTTATGTAATCATTATTCTTGGCCTGTAATAATTTGTAAACAACTCATGGGGGCTGGATAGTGAAACGACAAGGGTAACTATGCATGCTTAGCTATTACAAGGGTAGAAATCATGCTTAGGCTTTTTATTTCCTATCTGCGCAATAGAGATCATCTGTAGGTTCATATCCATGCATTAGAAATCCTGTTCCCTAGGCTCATACATATTGTTTTCAGCATGCTCGCTGTAGCTTATAAAAATACTGCCAATAAATGATGTTTTTCTACTTTCAATTCCATGTACGCCTATAAATCCATGAATTACGCTAAACAAACTAATAAGCGAGTTATTCTGCATCTCCTGAAACTGTGACACTTAGAAATCCTATTTTAAGATAAAACAGCGCTAATAAACAAGTCGCCTTCAGTATCCTCTAAAATTATGATTGTGATTACTGTACATTTAGAAATCATGTTTTAAGGTCCTGCACATGCATCATCTCGCATCTAGAAACCATGTTTAGGAACTCTGTGTGTGCATCTCTGCCTGTGCATTAGATACCATATTATAGGATCCTAATCACTCAACTACACTTAGTTTAAATAGTGATGTATAAAGGGTGTAAACAACCTCACTCAGTTTTCTCTAAAGAAATAACTAGTAATGACTTCTGTATTTTGAATAACCTAGAACAACATGTTTAGGTAAAATTCACAACAGTTCCATTAATGATTCTGGTAATTAAAGTGTACTGCCCCACACCTAGGCAAGCCTTAGGTGATAAAATCTTAAAAACTGGAAACCTGCTTCTTTTATGTGTACTGATTAATGAGAACAGTCTCCTTCAATCAGTAGGCAAACTGATTAGGAAGTTTAAGCAATAACAAAAATGTCTGTTTATTCTCTGAACTCACCTAGACACCATGTCTTAGGATCTCAATTAATGCTGCCCTTATATGTGCTTGAGTCATGCTAATTATGTGCATAACCTGTGGAGGTAAACTTGAGCCTCTTGTATGCTCCTATGTGTTTCCCATTTGCTGCAGTCCTAAATGTTCTTATCTATCGCTTTATAATTTTACCTTTAAACCTGAGGATCTGCCTAGTACCGCCATTTTAGGATAGTAGTCCTAACCTCCTCCGGGACTGAAAGGATGGGACGGGTAATAGCACGCAATAGAGTTCGTGACTAACACATGCTTCAATTACCTTCATGGGGTGGGAAAGGGTAGAATATGGATATGATGACCGATGTGCTAATACCGCGTGTAGCCCCTCTTCGAGGAGTGTCTATCGGGTATTGCATTGATGTGATCCATATTATGTTAAACCTAGGACACCTTTCCTTTAAATGTTATATTGTAATTCTTTTCAAACAACTTGATAATTTTATAACTGTTTTTCCAAATGCTTGCCTGCTCAATATTTGAACCCCCTATTACTTGAGCCCCCTTTACTTGTTATTTGTTAATTTTACAAATTCACGAAAACTATTTTGCCGGGAACCACACATGTGGATCCTGAGGGGTGCCTAACACCTTCCACTTAGGATAATTTCAAGACATTACCCAATCTCTGGTTAGTAACGTAGTTTGTAAATAAACCCCTGGGTTCCCTAACGCACCGTTAAAATCGTTAGGTGGCGAATCTCCAAATATGCTAACTCCCTTTCCAAAAAGGAAAGAGTTTCCTCTACCCAAATGTCCTACACCCGATCTCTCCGCGTGGGGAAAAAGGGGGTGCGACATTTATTATTTCTAACGACCGTGCTACGCTTCATTAAGAGGTGTAGGATTGGACATCACCAATTATGTCTTAGAGTTAGATATCTTGAAGGTGTTTTAAGATGTTCAGTTTAAAATCAAAGATTTGGGTCATGTCTATTATTTTCTGGGTCTAGAAGTTTTTTCTTATCCTTAGGGATTTCTAATGTGCCAACAGAAGTTTACCTCCAATTTGCAGGCTGAATTCAAGTTTCACCACTGTACCCCTATAGTTACTCATCTGGATCCTTCAATAAAGTTGTGCAGTGATATGGGTGCTCCTTTGTCTGATCCTAGCACTTACAAGAGACTAATGTGCAAGCTGAATTTTTTTCAGCACACCAGGCTGATATTGCCTTCTCTATTCAGCATATTAGTTTGTTCCTTCAGTTCCCCCAGGTTCCACATATGTTGGTCGGTCTTCATGTGTTGAAGTACCTTATGAATGCATGTGGACAGTAGATCATCCTTTCCAGAACTTTTATCTATATCTTATGGCCATGCTCTGATTAGGCTGCATGTGCCCAGTCCAGGAAGTCTTTTATTGGATATTATATTACTTTAGGAGGCTCCCCTATTTCCTGGAAAAGCAAGAAGCAACCAACCATCTCACTATCTTTTGCTGAGGTAGAGTATAGAGCTCTTAGGAAAGTGATTGCAGAGTTCACTTGGTTGGTCATAATTTTGGGGGACATGTGCTTGGTGTTGTCTTCCCATGTTCCTATTTTCTACGACAACCACGATTGCACTACACTGTCACGACCCAAATATAAACCATATCGTGAGGGCGCCTTTCGTGATACAAGGAAAGCCTAATTCCCAAATATTACTAATAATTTGATTATAAGAATTTAACAAAACATTTCCAATATTTGAATTTCTCATAAGACAATCCAACTCAAAATATAAATATAGAAAATACGGAAACGAGCCTAAACATGGGGCTGTCACTAAGTCAAGAGCGTCTAAATCTATTAACTAATATATATAAACTATCTAAATGTCAATACATCCCAAAAAAAAAAAATGATAAAAGGAGTAACAAGGTATTGCAGACGCTAGCAGCTACCTTGCAGTCTCCAAAAATAGCCAGCCTCAACTCAACCATTGTCGCGCTCTAACTCACCTGGATCTGCACATAAAGTGTTGCACATAAAGTGCAGGGTGTAGTATGAGTAAAAACGACTCAGTAATAACAGAAATAACTAAGGAACTGAGTAGTAGTAACGAGCTAAGCAAAATAATCCAATTATTTCTTTTCACAATTGTCACACCTCCTTTTTTCACCAGCCGTGATAATGAAGGGGTAGTAAGGGAGTTTGTCCAATTAAAGTGACATTATTCGATTTTGGGATTTGTTTATTATTTCAGAGCCGCCACCCGGATTTTTGACGTTGCTCCGGGACACCGTTTTATTTTAAAATGCCAAACCGAGGAAATTTTGACTCTGTTTTAATTTGTCTGCCATCTAAAATCCGAGTAAGGAATTCTGTTAACCCGGGAGAAGTTGTTAGGCACTCTCGAATTCCGTGGTTCTAGCACGGTCGCTTAACTATTGATATTTGGCCTAATTGTCTGATTATTTACATATTTTGAACCTATTGTGCATTTTAGCCTTTTTCACTTTTTAAATGCTTTTAATATCTATGGATTTATCTTGGAACAAGTCACGATGGCATGCACTTGTTTGTTTTTGGACACATTATAATTGTGCCATATGAAATACACCCGCAATTACAACGTGTGATTTTTATTATTGTTTTGAGTTAGAATCGGGGACATGAGTTGCCACTCCCGAGTGTAGGTTAAGGTAGTTTTGGAATAATATCCGATTCTTTATCAAATTTCAAACTAAAGGTATGGTTCTACCTAAAGGATTGCCTAAAAGTGAATTTTATTAATCTAAAAATAGCATGTTTCGGGCTATGGGCATATTTTAGCCCCAAATTGTTTCATTTAACTCTTTTGGCCAATCCTAATTGTGGCTAATTTATAGGGAAAGTCACTAGTTTAGGAAATCCAACTAAGCCTTAATAATCTTTACTTTTCAGTTTGATGAATAAAAGGAAAATATGGTAATCAAAATACATATTCATTCATACGCACACTTACAAGCATACAAACATCTTTTTTACTATTTTTCGGCCTTGAATTGGTAAGCTAGATCTATCTATTGTTTTTTATGAAAAAAAACTTTTCAATCTTGAAGTAATGGCATAGCACAAATATATTTTACTATGTTCAAACTTGGCAATTTTTGTCCATTTTTAGACAACCTAAGTATGGATCTAAATAAGGATTTATACGTATTTTTAAAGGTCGAATGTTCATACATCTATTTTGAAAATTTAAAGGATGTGGGAAAAACAAAAAAAATGTTTTGGATCACCAACTCCTACTCATATCGAAAGTTACAGAATCTGAAGTAACATGATTCCAAAATCCTAGTAGAATTTACAGGGAGATTTTCGTATATACTAATTCGGATATAGGTTCATGCTTTTGCTTAAATTGCCTATTGTCATTAAGCTACTTCTTAGAGAAAATAACTCTAATCTTTTGGCCTACCTACTCCCTTATGGCCCAATAACCTTGGGAGTTAAACTTGATTAAAGCCTTAATGAGGCTGTTTCATCAAGCTGGTCCAATTCTGGATTTAGCAAGAAGAGTAAGGAAACTGAAATAAGTTTATAGTGTCCAGTCCATAACTAAAAATACAAAAAAAAAAAAAGCTATATTATTACATTATCATTTCACTATGAAATACAATTTCCTAAAAATGAAAACAGTAAGTAACGAAATAAAGGAAATACAAACACTACTCTTGTGCGTGCCAGCCTTTAGGGAGCTTTGAAATCTATATTTTTCTGTCTGTTTTCTTGATCACCAGACGGCTAACTTTAACAAACACGTCCTAGGCATGTTGTAAGACAAACATGACCATTACTGGGTCAGGTTTTGTCCTAATCATGCAATAGTGTCAATTCTAAAGGACGGAACCTACTTTTGTGCACTATTTTTGGAATGAATATGACCATAAAGAGGTCAGATTCAGCCCCAAAGATGCAAACCCATCAAACCTTTAATCATTCAACAGATTATGGCCTAAATTCATACAATGACTGGACTATTCTTAGGCGTGTCTTAATATATGAATCTGACCATTTATAGGTCTAGATTCCTGTCTTAATACCTTTTAAAGGATGATTTCCAGCACCCTAAGTTGTTGTTTATACACTATCAAGGGGTGAATTTGACTATTAAAAAGTCATATTCATCTACCCTAGTGCTAACATTCAAACTATCTAGAAACTTGCTTGTCGAATCTCTATATTGACCAAAGAGACTCAATCAAAGCGTATTTCTACACCTTTATGGAAAGAATATGACCATAGAAAAGGCCAGATTCAACATCCTGGTGCAATTTGTTTCCCAATGTGGAACTATGAGTATTAACTACACATTCATGTACATATTATCTGAAACAAACAACATGCACCATCAAAGAAATACCAACAGCAAAACAGTATTTATCACACTCATAGGTTCATTAACATGCTAATAAGCATCTATACAGTCACACTTACATAAGCAGAAGAAACAACCTCATTTATCAAGAACAACTAGTTTAAGTAGTGAGTAGAAGAAGAAGATTCCAGTCCAACATTTCATTGAGAACAGATGAGTTAATACATACCTTTTTAAGAGTAAAACAGCAAAAGGGACTTGACCAAATAAAGGTCAAGTATAGACGATAATCAACAAGAGAAAAAAAAGATTCAGCAGTAGTAAACAGAAGCCCAAAGAGAACCAAACAGCCCAGCAGGAATTGACCCAATATTCTTGGATATGAATGTTTAAAGCTCCCAAAATCATAATCCAAAGGAAAGAAACAGAAGCTAGAAACTAGACCATATTCTTATGAACTTGATTCCAAAAGAAAATCAGATTTCGCTTTGCTTTTCTACTAATACTTTTTTTTGAAATTTTCGTTTATGAATGGACAATACTCTGATTTTTCTGTGCTTTCAGCAGTTCCAGAGAGAGTAAAAAAAGTGGAACCCCCTTATGTGGTAAAAGGTGTATGTATTTATAGGGGTATTTTTTATAGGATATGCTTGGCATATTCATTATCTAATTGGGCTGAAAATAGTACAGGTACCGCTGTCAAACCTTATCATTTTGGACAGTTGTACCCTTCTAGAACATTCCTATTGATTCCAGTCCTTATCCCCTTTTAAAGCTACTGTTTTACCCTTAGAAAAAATCTAATTTTCTGATATTTTCCTAATTCTAGAAGCTTCTTGGGTTGTTACACCCAAGATTCCTCAACTAAAATACTAAACTACCCCAAAAAGTTCCTAGAATTACCCTTAAGGTAACTAAGGTTAAGGTTGATCGGGATTACCTATTAACTTGGGTTAGTTGATCCTAATTAGTTACTTTAGTTAATTAAACTTAATTAGCTATTTAGCTAGGATTAAGACTTAGTTATCCATGCTAAACCTTTGATGAAATTAAAGGTCTAGTCTCTTTTAGGAAGTTAGGTTGGGATAATTAGCTTAATTAGTTAATTAGTTTCTAACTATACTATTAGTTATTTTAGGCTTAGGTTAATTCCATTATTAGATATTAACTCTAGTTTTTAATAACTTGTCAATTAGTTCAGGTTAATTANTGTGTGTATATATATATATATATATATATATATATATATATATATATATGTTTAGTCACCTTGACTGATTCATGACCATTCACTGGTTCAAAAATCAAATATCAGCCTAATTAATCGGCTATCAATTTTAATATACTCAAGAGAGCTATAAGAAACTAACCGCTATAGATGCTAAGGCAAAACAATGCGTCCTAACAACTATATGCTTACTAATATGAACAAAACAATCATGAAACATTGAAAAATAATCTAATAAAACTAAACAAAGAATCATAGAAATGGTTCACATCGTAATACAACCCTAATCTAATTACTTAAGCAATCTAAAATGAAATCCGTTCAAGTTTGAAGTAATCACATAAACAGACACAGAATAATGAGAAAAGGGAAAAACTAATCTAAATGAAAACAAAGCAAACCGTGCACAGAAATAGTATAGAAGAGAGGAGACTATAGACAAAATCATAAGGGATGTAAACACCTAAAACATGTTGTTAACTAAGACAACATTAATGGAAACATGCTAAAACAGAAATCCCAAACAAACACCTATGATTCTGCTTCATGAAAAAGAAAGAAACAAATAAGAGGAAAAATAAAAAATAACAAAATAGTAAACAAATATGGGGGGAGGATATGTACCAGCGGGGTGGTTTTGGCCGGAAAGTTTGAGGTCATTAGACCTTGGCCGGACTCCGGGGGGTTTGAAAATAGCTCAAACCCACATGAATCAATAGCTCTCATCAAGAGTTATTGACTCATGTAGGTATTAGTCATTAATTGTCTCTAAATCGGCCAGGGAGTAATTTTGGGGTTTTCAGATTCTTAGATCTGAAATTTCCGCAAATCGATTGGTTTTTTGAGGAAACTAGCAACGGGAGGTGATAGAGGAGAGGATGGTGATCGCCTAATAAAATTTTGGGCTGGCTTGGAGAAGCTCCCCTGCCGGAGGCGATTTTCGTCCGGCGGAGTTAAAGCAGTAGATGGCGGAGACCGGCTGGTCTCTAGAGAGAGGTGAGATACGGTGGGGAGGGGGTGTTAGACTTTGGTGAAATGAGGGGGATTGGGGTGTGGTTCGGACATATATATACTTAGGGATTGGATAGTTCTCAGCCGTTGGATCTGGAAAGATCAATGGCTAGGATTGACACTCTCAAAAATGGGGTCGTTTGGATTAAGTGGGGAGGGTCAGCCGGGTTGTGGGTCTCTTTGGTCCTGGGTCATGCGGGTAATGAGAGGTGAGTTTTGGGCCTGGGCAATTCTAGCCCAAGTCCGAATTTTGTCTATTTTAAATCTAGTTAATTAATCTTCTAATTATATCAACACGTAATAAAATGTAGTAATGAATTCTAAACTCAATTTGTCTAATTAAGGTTAATTGATAAGTTAATTAAGAGTGAAACAATTAATTTAAAAACTTCTAAATACTTAAAGGGCAAGTTTCACAATTTTGTTAAAAAGAAATAATCAAATCAAGACATTAACATTAACATACTTTATATTAAACAATTAGATTTACTTAAATGATAACTAAGGTTACGTGCTTAATCATGGCATTTTAAATTATTTATGAATTAAAATGACGGATTATGGCTATGCAATGTAAAAATAAATTCACAAATGACATTAAAATTCAACAAAATCAGGAAATCAATTAATTAATTGAGATTTTTGTAGGATTATACGATAGGTAAAAATCACGAGCTCACAGCCGCCCCTCTTTGTTCGGAAACATGAAGAGTTTCCGGGCAAAGACAAAGTGAGCGACCATAAATGACTTTACCCATGCGTTTGTTCCATTGCGAAGCATTTTTTTTGAAAGGTTTGACCGAACCCTGTTCCAGAGGTTGCCTACATATCCTTGGCTATAAAGGAATCATGTCAGTGTAGTTCTGGAGGTTTTTGTAGCTGGGACTACCGAGTGATTGTGGTTTCACCGCGGTTGCTGTTGTTACTGCTGCTGATCTCCTTTGTAGCTTGGTCTTGAGTCTTGATCTTTCGCTGACTCTGACTTGGATCCTGATGCTTGTTAATTGCAGGTGCCGGTTTTGTCTTATCATTCCTCGGATTAAAACATGATATACTGGACAGATGACTTCAATCTCATCCTGAATAGTCCACATCTTCCCCGTTCCTGCACCTTGGGTTTGGTCTTCTCTTTTTTCTTTTCTTTATTCTGAATCGAGACGTCTTCTTTTGGTCATCTTGAATCCATTGCCCTAAAAATGCAGTCTGCACAAAATCAAAAAGCAAACGAACAAAATTTTCTTCCCCAGTTTTCACTAGGAAAATTTCATGAGTTATTGTAAGGAAATCTACACTACTTCACTATAGAAAGCGGTGAAAAACTGAGAACAATGCACCCAGAGCTATTGTAGACTAAGGGGTGGATACCCTATATCTCAAAGCAAGATCGATTATTGCAAAATAAAATCAACTAGGGATTGTATACCCCATGTTGGAAAATAAATCAACCAGGGAGTGTATACCCTTGATTGGAAAAGAAAACATCAACCAGGGAGTGTATCCCCTTGATTGGTATCGACTGCGGGAGTGTATACCCTGCGTCGGGAAAAGAAATCAACCAGGGAGTATATACCCTTGATTTGAAAAGAAAGCATCAACTAGGGAGTGTATACCCTTGATTGGAAAAGAAAACATCAACTAGGGAGTGTATACCCTTGATTAGAAAAGAAATCATCAACCAGGGAGTGTATCCCCTTGATTGGTATCGACTGCGGGAGTGTATACCCTGCGTCGGGAAAAGAAATCAACCAGGGAGTGTATACCCTTGATTGGAAAAGAAAACATCAACCAGGGAGTGTATACCCTTGATTGGCATCGACTGCGGGAGTGTATACCCTGCGTGGGGAAAAGAAATCAACCAGGGAGTGTATACCCTTGATTTGAAAAGAAAGCATCAACCAGGGAGTGTATACCCTTGATTGGAAAAGGAAACATCAACCAGGGAGTGTATACCCTTGATTGGAAAAGAAATCATCAACCAAGGAGTATACCCTTGATTAGAAAAGAAAACATCAACCATGGAGTGTATACCCTTGATTGGCATCGACTAGGGAGCGTGTACTCCCTGCGTCGGGAAAAGAAATAATTGAGGATTGGAGGCCCCATACTACTTTGAATTATGTTCAACTTCAATTCTTCTCTATCTTTTTTTTTCTCTTTTTTTTTCTTTTATCTTTCTTTTTTTTTTTTTTGGGCATGCGGGTAATGATTTTTGGAGGAAACTTTCCTTTCTTTGGAGTCAATGCTGCAGAGCTCCTTCTAGCTCTTTAGCAATTCCTTTTGATTGCACCTGCTTTTGCATGGTCGCTTTTGCCCATGTTTCCTACTTTCAAACAAAGAACAGTTTGTTAGTTTGAAACAGTGGTTGGTTTTGCGGCCTTGATTATTTCAAACTGCTTGATTTCAACTGTTTGCTTGTTTGCTGGGGATTGGGTTTCGTTTCCAAACCCGGGGACCTTGGCTTTCCAGATTTCGTTGTGGTGACCGGTCACGTGGGACCCAACATTTCAGCTTTATTCTGCCTTTGTAGGCCTTTCACTTGCTTCCCTTTGGATTTCATGAGTATTTTGGGGGGACTTTTTGCCCCTCAAATTCTGCCGCACTGGTTAGTCTCGAGGGACTTAACCTTTCCAACTTTATTTGGCCTTTATTGGCTTTTCATTTCTGAATTTCCTTCCAACTGTAACTTTAGGTCATTTGGAACATTTTTCAAACCTTGCCAAGATGGTTAGCCACGCGGGGCTCAACCTTTTAACTTCATTCGCCTTTATACGAACTTCAATTTGATTTTCTCCTTTCAAGGTTTTGATTTTGAAGTATCGGCCGCTTCGGCCAATCGAGATCGACTCGATGCCCCTAACGAGGCTGGGTGCCCTTTGCATATTGACTCGTGCCAAATGAGAGCTTTGTAAATCAGTCTTGCCATCCTTTCTTTGCCTTAGTTTCGGTACAGAGTTAGACCGAAAGGGATTCAAAAGAAAAATAAATGACAGAATGGACAAATGAATTTAAACAAGAGGTGTCCCTTTCAGGGAAAGGAAAGAAGGACTTATCTGGAGTGCATGCGGACTTCAATGAACATGACATGCCCTTTGGACTGGATGCCTGATACGTGTAAACCGTCTGACTCTCAGTAATTCATCACAACTAATACATCGAGATTGAGAAACCTTGCACCGGACTGCGTCCATGTAGTGACCCATTATCCTTTTCGATCTGTGGTGCCCTTTGCGAGTTTTCACCAACTAACCTCTCTCATTTCTCTTCTCACCATCACCTTGTAGTTCTCTTTGCGAGTTTTCACTAACAAGGCTCTCTCATTTTTAATTTTTCTGTTTACCGTCGCCTTACGATGCCCGTGTGGGTTTTCACCAATGAGACTCTCTCATTTTAAATTCTTTCATTTGCTTGTATTTTGATCCAAACAACTGTATCCTCCAATTTTGGACATCTTTGCCGATTGATCGGAAGGACTTGAACAGGGTTTTTAGTGAAAAGAATTTGCGTTGAATTACACTTTTGGAACCTTTAAGGCGACACATCGCCGAATCTTAACACTTTCCCCAGCTTAAACTCTTGGGGAAATGTGGATTTTTTATTTTGGTGTGACTGAACCCCAGGGAGAGGCTGCCTACATATCCTTTCGAATCAAGTCGAACGTAGTTCAGGGAACTTTTTTTTTTGTTTCCATTTCTGATTGATATTTTCTCTTTTTTTTCATCACTTTTTGTTTCTTCTTTTTTTTTTTCTTTTTTTTTCATTTGATTTTTTTTTCAATAACAACTTGGGGTTCCAAAGAAGGTAATCAAAGAAGAGTAAACGGCTCAAAGGGTTTGCAAAAAGGGTTAATGGTGTTTGGGTAGCGAGAATGAAAGCCTTCGTCATTCCAACCGGAGAACATCTGAAAATATATATGGAGGATCAAACATAGTACCTTTTGATGGCATCTGCATTGACAGCCGTTTCGGGGTCATTTCCTTCGATGTCCCCCAAGTATAATGCTCCTTTTGGTAGAAATTTCCTTATAATGTATGGACCTTTCCAGTTTGGGGCGAATTTTCCTTTCGCTTCTTCGTGGTGCGGAAGGATACGTCTTAAAACGAGTTGCCCTACTTCGA